>VICI01003721.1:0-12522 GCA_019593645.1 Akabosia matsudoensis
GTCAAAGTTTGTGGCCTCTAGAGCACCGACAGACAGACGGACAGACAGACAGACGGACAAACATGTCCAAATCATTACTTGCCGAACAAAGTTCAGCTTCGTAATATAAATTCTGGAAAGATTTGTGGTTCAACCCAAAGCTTATGTTAAAACAATCTAAATTTTGCCTTGGTTGTTATTCGACGTCGCTTAGAATAAAATATCACCGCTGCTGGGCACCTTAACACACATGTGCACCAGGCCAATCCTTGAGTAAATTTCGCGAAGTCAGAGGGTGAAGTAGATCATGCCCCGTGCCATTCCTGCTCATCGTTTATGAAACAGTCACAAACGCCAATACGGCACGTAGTAGATGAAGTTTCGCCTCTGTTCACTCCTTAGACCTGGCTAACTATCCTATTGCCCGCTTAATGGATTTCTCGATCAGAAGTTATATATTCTGTTTACATTAGAAAGTCATTCGCTAACCTTATTAATCAATACATACAACGGGAGCACAGCTCACCCTGTACATTTTCAAAAATAGGAGAATGGCATGCTCTGTTGTTCAAATAATTTAAAATAGACATGCGAAATGTCAAGTAGAACTGTTCCTTTTTATTTCTTCTTGTTTGTGGGCATTTTTATTTGGGTATTTTTGCTTACGTGTGATAACATAGACTTTCATTGTCGTTTCTATTTGTTAAATGCCGCAGCTCACAAGCCTACTATATGTTTCTTTAATTACTCTTGCTTGTATTTTTTATCTTTAGGTTGGCAGAGAAAAAAATATCTGTTAATTAATTATTACTCTATGTTAAAATGAAACTGGCAGTTGCAAGAAGTAGTTTTGTTTTTGGATGTATTTTACGAGTGAAAACTGTTTTAAAAGTAGGAAAGGTAACCAGGATAGTTCTTTACGGATGAAAATTGACTGGCATAAAAGCTGTATATGAGAAGAAAAATAAAATAAAATGGTCACACTCTGGAAGGATTCAGGTTCAACCAAAGTTATTCTTAAAAGTAATTCATTTTTGCTTGGTTATGATTCGCCGTCGCTTGTAACAAAATAGAACCGTTGCTGGGCTTGTATAAACAGATGGACGTACCGGAAAAGTATCTGTGAATAATATGTAGACAATCAATCGGATATGGATACATCGGTGTCAGGACTTGAACGACAACATGCCGCGTGCCATCCATTCTGTTCATCGTCCATGAAGCAGTAACAATCGCATTTACGGAACTTAGAAGATGAATTTTCGCTTGTGTCCCCTCCTGAAACCTGGTTTATGGTCCTAATGCCTGCTTAATAGAAGTCGTTCACTTCAATATCATGGTCTAGATTGAGTCGTAGTGTTCTCAAAACCGATCATTTTCAAGTACCGAAATAATATGCTAGTGGCTTCTAAATGCAAATTACATGACACCTTGCGACAATTAAACTATGAATATTTCAATACAAACAAACGCGTTCTATTTCCTTCGACATCACGGGTCTGATCAATGCAAATTGGAAACGTAGTATCAGCCACGGGAATGATCCCCACAAGTCTCCTTCGATTAATTTTTTCATATTTTGAACATGAACCGGTCTTCATTTGTTTACTTCCAAGATGTCAAAGATCCCTCTCCGCGAAATGTGCAATAAAATAATTACGCTAAGCTCTATTATTGTTTACTCATAAAAGAATCCGAGACTTAGCGTGTGACAACCTTGTTAACCCGTATTTTGACTTAGAGACTCTCCATCGACGGTTAAGTTCTAACATTTTTGAACCACCCATCGTATATTTAGCAGGTTCAGTCAGTTGACATTTTTTCGTTCCACTTTTAAAATATATGTTCAATAATACGGGCGGGTCTAGCCAATAATGGAGCAATTTTTCACAACGCATTCGCGAGTGAAACAAAAATTCAGGTTTTTATACATTAAATGGTTTAATAACCAAAAAGGTGAGTATTATGCATATTAATGAGGACCTATGGACTCTTTCAGGCGATCTTCAGTTTAACCAAACGAGTAGGCGCATTTATGAGGCCCATATCACACTAAACATTTATTTGATACCTTCAAGTGCAACGATGATAAGGACTTCATATATCTTTTGAATGTTTTTTTATTAAATTTTTATGTTTGCATAAAGAGAAATATCATGTATTTTGTTCAATAAGTAGGTGTTCTGCAAGCAAAAATTATTCTGTCCCTCAAGCTCATGGTATTTCATTACTTTTTCTTTAACACACAGAAAACAGCAGGAGTCACGTTATTGCCTGCAAATCCAAACTCGTCCTAGACAAAACGACTATTTCTTAACAGGCTCGTTCAACTACGCATCTTCTTTTCGAAAAACGTGTCGTTCGTATTGTATGTACTTTGTGGTTTGGGGTGGCATTAAAGCAACAGCAATTAAGAAGCACTTTGAGTAATAAGTAACGACATACAGTAAGTAACGTAAGTAATAAGTAACGTGGAGAATTATCCCCAAAGAATAATTCCGCGTATCATTTCTGCATCAACTAGCTCATAACCAAGGAATCTATCTTATGAGAACAATAAACTGAAAATAATTAATTTTAAACGACGTCATGTTAGCACATTACTTTTTAAATTTTCGGCAGCGACCTATTTAGATACATAATTTGCGCGTTTTACTCATGCCTATTTAACGCCACTTTTGACCACTGGTGTCATTCGATCGTGACCTTTTGATGAGTGCAGTTTGGTTTCGTTCTTTGGAACCAACAGTGAAAATATTTTTGTACTTTGTATGGCCGTTAGTTTGTCTAACGGCGAGAGACAATATCTTCCTGATTGAGACAACCTACGGGCTAAAGTGACGCTACCGAGCCGAAGAAACTTTTAGGGGAAGCTGAAACAAGTACGACAGAAGCGTCAGAGGGATCAGCCCACAGGATCATTCGTGTCCAGAGAAGGTTTTTAAGGGAAGGGTTTGGAAATAAATTACATATTATCCGAGGTTCCCGCTCTAGAGAAGACGCAAGAAAAGGAACAAAAAATTTTGCGAAATTGAGTGCGAGTTCAAAAGAAAAATGTTAATGAAGGTGTTTTCTCCACGGAGGGGGCTACATCTCCAGCACCACTTTAAAGTGCAGCTCCTCTGGTAATCCAAGCGCGAGTTCCAGTTTCCGGTCACGAATTGGCCGGACAGGTTCAACAGACGCTGGCAGCGTTTTCCCAACATCGAGTGCAAGGACAACAACGCTATCAGCGGGACTCAACAGAATTTTGTCCGTATTTGCCAAATTCACGGCCCGTATTCTCATCGACCTATTTCCCTAGCTGATCTTGTGTACTAGCAGCCCAGGCTTCTTTGTTGCGAACCGGAGGAGTCAATTTCCGTAAAGTCAGCAGAGGATTATTTATCCCATCACGGAGGAGAAACTTTTCTCCCCGCTGATCGCCCAAAATCTCGGATCAACAAATAAGCTGCCCGAATTGCAGAAATACGTTGTCTCTCCAGCGTACAACGAAATTTCAACGGCAGCCACATCTCATTTGCAACCCGCTTAAGGTTTCCAGTTCATCTTCTGATGGAGTAAGATATTTCATTGCATACCTAAAAAGTTGTCGTGCAAAGACTTTACAGAACGTTTAGTCATAATAACCTTTCTTTGTAAGCAGCCAATCTGCATGTAATTTTGTGCCAGTGCGTGTAACTTTGTTTGAGTTACAGAAATTTAGATCAGAATGAACGTAGGCGTAAATAACATTATTCCTTCTTCTCAAAATTTATGGTAAATCAAATAAAAGGAAATACCAAAGCATGATACTTCAAAGTTAGCAATACTTGGTAACAATCTCAGTTTCCGTTAGAAATGGAACAAACCGTTTCAGCTTCAAGTTGGTTCAATTTTTTAATTCCTCCATTTGAAATTTAAGCTTGTTCATTGGAAATTCTTAATGCTAAAAACTTAAACCATAGAAGTACTAACCAACAGTCTCACAAAGCAAGTTTAAGGATTTTGGTCTGACATATTCTTCGCCAGTTTAAATTTTCTAGTTTCAATTTTCCTTCAAATGTTTACCAAGATTAAAACTTGGAACTTAATGAGTTCGTTAATTTTCCACTTGATTCGTGGGATTTCTTCGTGCAGCACTCAGTACGATATTTTAACAATCTTCAGTATACCTGTTTTTAATCTAAAAATAATTATACCAATCGACGTGCTCGTGTAGCAAATATCTCGTTCTATCCTCAATATTCTTTGCTTGTCGAGTCTACTTCTTCCTTCAAGTGAGGTAGCAGGGGAGAAAATAGATGTAAGCGGAGAGGAGACTCTCGATCAACAAACAAATTGACAAGTTATTCAGATAAAAGTCCAGATAAGGAGACGTCAGGTGAATCTAAACTGAAACAAATGCTACTGGTCAACATCCGTCCCCATGGAGACCATGATGATATCACCGAGGAGGAAACGGAGGGAATTTCAACCCAGTCAATAAGGAAATTGGCGAACTTTTACAATTTACTCCCCAAGATAACCACGACAACAAGGTTGTGCAGCACATCGAGAAAACCAACTTCACAATGTCGTGTTCAAATTCTCTTTAGTAACTAAAACGACCCGATTCAAATTAAAACCTGTCGTTTTTATTGAGTTGTGATAAGTTTTCTGCTCACAGAACTTTTTGTGAATAGAGGAACTGTTACATTGTGGTTAAAGAAAAATATGAATTTTATTTCCGACGCAGAAATAACAGCAAAAAGTGCAGGTATTGTTTAATTCTGTCTAGCAATCACACTTGTTATTGTTCTCCAACTACTCTAGAAATATGTCATCTATTATGTCACTTTTTCATGTCAGAAAGCATTAATTTATTGGCCATTGGAATAGACAAAACCAATTACTCTGTGTCATTCCATGAAAATCCCAAGTGGAAATTCCATTCAAAGTTTACGACTCTCTCATTTTCTTTGTAATTGCAAACACAAGCATTGAAAACACGTACGATATAGTGCACAGCGATGTAATATGATGATAGCATCTGAGTCACGAAAGATGATAATTGTCATAACTTTACATGCCATTTTACTGCTATCATTTCAGTATCACAGTCCATAATGAAAACGTATGATGCATGTATAGGACGTCCAAGTGATAAAGTCCTAAAACTCTGTACATTTTAAATGGCAGAACCGGACTTTCGATCTTGGATGCACTGTATGTACTAGTTGTGTCCCATTTCTTTAAACATCAATAGATATTAATTTCAACCTATTTCACAAGCTTGTCATGAACGTAATTTATTCCATTCGTTTTGCCTGATATAATTTATGTTTATGGAGTAGATGGATTAACAAATAGATGGGAAATAGTATTTTCAATCTCCCGAAATTATGATCCTAGATATTTTTAAAACTCGTTCTTTATATCATTGGTAACGAAATGTTACACAGGCTGAAAAATTGTCAACGCTGAACGATTATGAAATAACGCAGTCGAATTGTTAAAAATTGACAAAATATTATGAAAGAAACAAAAAACGGGCCTTTAGTTGGGGTCTAAGGAAGGCCTTGTAAAGGACCTAAGATATATAAAACGAGTATGAAGTTGTCTTTGATTTCATATTTGATCAAGTTCCTCCGCTCTATTTGTTATTCCTTCTACTCTGTATGGTTACAATAAGATTCCAGGTACACGATTAGACAACTAATATATTATTCTCTTATGTATCTTAATCTAATACTATCCTTTGTTAAATCACTTTTCAATGGGACCATAAAGTTCACATGAAGTAAAATCGCAATAAAATTATAATTTATTTATATCATTCGGAATGGTTAGAACAATAGACGTTGTTGTATACTATAATGTAGTTTCTTTTTCTTCCTACATCTAAGTCAATTTCTTCAACTTCTTGATTCCCCAACAATGACTACACATCTCTTGGCCTTCTCATATATAGTGGGAACGTGTATTGTTTTAATTACTAAGTCTGTCAAGTAAGTCAAGTTCAACGTCAAAGGAGATTCTTGTTGATGCATTAGAGAGTAAAGAGTGAATATTTTTGCAGGAGCGGCCCACGCAACTGGGAGGAATATGGCCGGCAATGGGCTCATTACGGTCAAAATTTTCCCGGACACGGTGGAGGTGGTAAAGGTGGCCATGGAGGAGGTTATGGCGGATCAGCTGGAGCTTCTTATTCACATGATCATAAACAACACGATCAGTACCATCCGGAAAATGAGAATGCAGGACAGTACTATGCCAAAAAATATGGCCATTCCAGCGATTCAATCCCAGTGAAATGTACTGACGGCAAAACTGTGTGGATTCGAGATCCTGACCGGTGCAATAAAGCGTAAGCTTATCAAAAAAGCTCTAAGAAAAACTTTGTTCCGAAGTTTACTCTGGATGTGAATTTTCAGATGGTTTTGTAAGCTGGATCATGGCCAGTTTGAATATAAATATCAACTTTGCCCCAAAGGCAAAATAGTACCGAAGGGGGAACATGATTTATTTAAATGTACTGATGGTGATATGTCCACGTGTTAATAGTATTCTACTAACTACTACCTTAATTACTTATCCTAATAAAAAGAAAAGTCTAAAGACAACAACGTAGTCCTGCACGTCGTCGTGAGGGATAAAGATATCTCTTATAGAGACGATTGGGTAAATAAAATCCTAGGAAATATAGTCGGACTGGTTATAACGGCCTTCCATGGCGACGCCAATATAGGCCGTTATAAAAATAGGCCGGTATAGGTAATATCGCAGCCAGCATACGACGATCTTCTCCAAGTGAGGTAGGATTTGGCCAAATGTTTACTATTTGATTTTTGTGTTCATTTTCCTTTTCCCATTTCCATTTTTTCACGCTCAAATCACAGTACCTGAAAAACAAACCTACCCATTATATGTATAAAACTGGCGCAGTGTTTGAGGCTTCAATCCCTGTATCCGTTGAATATTCTAAAATCAGTTAAGCATCATGATCACGTCGCTGTATTCATGCATACGCTGTAATTCTTACACATTCGATAGCAATCAATTAAAAACGTCAATCGCACTAATATGCAGTTGAAGTGTGTCGGTTTGACTTAAACGCCAGTCTTAGTGATATTTTGAAGGGTAACTGGTACATCTTCATGATTGGTTAGTATTAATAATCGATTAGACAAGTTTAGTCAACGTGAAGGTCTGTCATGCGGAAGAACTATCGAGAAATTTATTCTGATCTCACAAACTGATTTATAAATACATTTTACAAAAGCTTAATTCAAAATGCTTTCAAAAATATCGGTCTGTCCAAGATTGCATTTGCACTGTATTCATGTCAAAATGTGAAAGATCGTCTACAAAAGAACTTGTTATTTACCAAAATTACTGCCCTTGGCCAATTTTTCCGACAGCAATCGTAGTCGCGATTCTTTGAAGACGCATTTGTGTTCCATACGCATACATTATCGTTTTACCCAGAGACCAACTTGAGAAGACTTGAAAGTTCTAGGGCACTTCCCAGATGCTATTACAAAATGTTTTACATTATTCGGTAAAAATCGGACTTCACTTCCAGAGTATTCAAAACGACGTGCTAAAACGCTCTAGTACAAGGTTTTGAGGGCTCCTCTACTCTAGATCTTGGTAGTATCATAAAATGTCTTATGCTTAGTAGCACAAAGTGTGTTGCTAGGTAATTTGGCATGCCGGCAAAAAAAATCTCGCGGAGGAATAGGAAAAGACGCATAGCGCGGAAGACAGACTACAGTTTTTAAATATATCAAGCATGATTTTCGTGAACGGGATGACAACCAGTCTTGAATTCCTGTGTACACTGAATAAGCTAAACATCATTTAACAATCATGAGCTCCTTGGTGTATTCCGTAATACGCTGTAAATGTAAATCTAACGTATTAGATTGCAAGTAATAAAATACATCCCTGTAAAGCCAGAAGTTGAAAACTAACTACCAGTGATAAAGTATCTTTCAGAAAATCATGAGCCTTCTGTTCTTTTTATTTAACATAGCTAAGTCAATCTGTTTCCATTTGTTAGTGAGAAATACAAACGTTAAAAACTATGTTTATGCTTTTAATTAAGTACTACTTTACTGATTTTTCATGCTAATCACATCCCACTCATAAAACTATTATTACTCCAAAGAATTTGTCAAGCGGATGCAATAAAGTAATACTTTGGCAAGCTTTTTCACATTCTGTATGTGGGGACCAAAGAAAATGACAAATTGCTGTGGCTGTATTTTACTCCACTGACAGTTTCGTAATTAACGTATTCACAAAAATCTGACTGCTCGTCGAAGCTCCAAATAGACAACAACTGATCAGGTTGCACCCATGAGAACGCGCAATCAATCACACAAATGCTTTTGCATTAGAAATGCACACCTGCATCCATTTAAAATTGTTTCACTCCCTGGCCCTATGCAAATATTTTCTTAAATCAATGAGCAAAGACAGCATGGAACAATATTTTCTCTTGGGTGAAACTTGGCAAGTAAAAAGGACCCAAGATTTTGCGATCATGATAGATGAACTTCGTGAGAAGGCGCATGGGATATTCTTGGGAAATTAGAAAATCCTTTATTTCGCAGTTTCGCAGTACCGAATTGAGTAAATTTATTGAGAATCTGTGTGTGCGAGAGGCTAATTTTTTATAAACTAACTTTATAAAACCTTGGTAGAGCTTTCCAAAACATTGGTCCATCCAAGGCTACGATGCATTCATGTAAAAATGGGAAATCTCACCTATGAAAGAACTTGTTTTACATTTAACAAAGCTTTAGCAATAGGAAAAATCCCAGGATATGTGACGTAAGTGTAAACGAGCTTCGTAAGAAAGATTTTACCTTGTATTGCCCTGAAGATTAGAAACCTGATGTTTTCACAGTGAGACATTATAAGTTATAGTTCCATGGGTCCTGGTTCTTATAGTGTATATTAGCCAACTCACGTAATGCCGGAAGCATTATTAATTAACGTAAACACCGACGAGCTGCGTTAGATTTGCGAGAATATATATCCGTGAAAATGATTGATTATCACGGCTTATTTACGCTGGCTTGGATTAAATCTCGGTAGCGCTTTCAAAAATATCGGTCTACCCGAGATTGCATTGAATTCATATAAAGATGGGAAAACTCATTTATTAAAGACCTTGTTTCATATTTAAAAGCAAAGTTTCTGCCCTTTTTTGCCAAATTTTCCGACAGCATTCTAAGTCGCGATTGCTTGGAAACACGTCCTTCGGCAAACATACTTTGTGGTTCCAACTAGGGAGCCACCTGGCAATAACTGTAAGATCTAGTGTGCTGCTTGTCCTATCCAGGACTTTACCTAGATGGTTTTACAAAATTCTATACGCTATTCGGTAAAAATCGGACTGAACACTTCGAGAGTATTCAAAACGACGTACTATAACGCTCTTGTACAAAGTTATGAGGGATTCTCTACACTCAATCTAGTATCTAATGTCTTATGCGGAATAGTACAAAGTGAGTTGCTAGGTGAACCGGTATGCCGGCAAAAAAATCTCGCGGAGGAATAACAAAAGAGACATAGTGCGGTAGACAGACTATGGACAATAGTCGTTTATACTATCGAGCGTGGTTTTCATAAACGAAATAACTATCAAAGCTACTCAAGGCAGAGATAGGCTGTTGCATACAGGTGAGCACGCATAAATGTTTAAACTGCTTGTGGCCACAAGAGCACAAAAGACCTAACTGGTTATTTGGTTATTTTTTAAATTGGGACTGCCGGCCAAAGCTCAACAGTCTAGTCGGTAGAAGGAGAAAAACAATATAAAACTAACCACAAAGGCTGACGGCTAGCTAATAGTTCAAAGTTTTCTCGTTACTTTCAATTTTTCAACATATCGGCACCAGTGAATATCAATCATAAAATGAATCAAATTTTATTCGTCGTACACATCATGTGATACGTACCATCAGGGACCTTTCTAAACACAAAGTTGCAAAGACTTGGATGGTTTGTGTTGGAAAATTTACGTTTCTCTTTGAGAATCTTGCGATGTTCTTCTCATCCCTGGATACTTTTTTCAAATCGAAACAAAATGAATTTGATATAATGTTTTTATGATACGTCAACGCCAGAAAATAAAGGAACTATAATCAGGACCATCTTGAAATGTAGATACACTTCAGATGCGCAGTACGTAATGGCGAAGGGAGCCGGAGCGGAACATGTAATTGGGGAGAATAGGGTCGCAAAAACGAATTCGGGCATCTGCAGGTACCTGAAACCACTTAAAATCCATTTTCTGCTGCCAAGGCCTCCTGGCAACCTGTATGCAAAATCTCAGACCCATCGGACAGTGTATTCCGAAGTTAGAGCCAAAAAACAACTTCTATATACTTGCACAGCAATACCGGCGAAGGGTCGACGGACAGACAGAATGACTGACATGCACAAATTCAAATTCATAACGCAGCTTACACGACAACACAGTCGACGAGGCGAAGGACAGCGGCTGTGTTGCATTGCAAAGGAATTGCTTTACACTTACAATGCAACACTGCAGATGGGGCGACGGACAGACAGACGGACGGATGGACAGACGGACATGGACAATTTCATTAAGCGGCTTACGCTACTTAATAACATTTTCAGGGTAGCCTCCTTATCATTTTCCAAGAAAAGCACACATTATCGTCTTTGTAATACGATTTTCAGGATACGAATGTGCCAACAAAGCGACTTCAATCTTGTAATAAAATTCATCTAATGATGTACGGAGTGGGTCGTTAACATAGCACCAACGCGTCAAGATACATATCGGCCAATATCTGAAATTGGATCCATCAGACCCTAGTGGACCCCATCTCTGACCTCTAGTATTGACTGATTGTGCTGAAAATCCATATGGTAGCTTTTAGTGACCAACAGGATCACAGAAAAAAGTTTAAGGCGAATCGGCCTATATCCAATATTTGCCCTTTCTGACCCTAATGGACCCATTCCCGTGCCTCTAGGGTTGACCGATTGGACTGAAAATCAGTAGAGTTGTTCCAAGTGACCCAAGGCATCACTGTACATAGTTTGGTGCAAATCGGCCAATATCTAATATTTGCCCTAACTGACCCTAGTGGACCACTTCCCGGACCCCTTTAGTTGACCGATTGGACTGAAAATATGTAGGGTTGTTTCAAGTGACCTAACGCACCACTGTACCAAGTTTGGGGCAAATCTATAGTTTTGCCCCTCTGACCCTATCGGACCACTTACCCAGACCGACCAGGTCGGGCAATTGGGCTGAAAATCAATAGAGTTCTTGCCAGTGGCCCATAGTACCACGGTGCTAAGTTAAGTCCAAATCGGTAAAAAGTATCTGGCCTGTAGAGCACTGATAGACGGACAGACAGACACACCGACGAACAGACACACATACAGACGGACAGACAGACAAACGGACAGACGGACAAACAGACAGACGGACAGACAGACAGACAGACAGACAGACAGACAGACAGACAGACAGACAGACAGACAGACGGACAGACAGACAGACAGACGGACAGACGGACAGACGGACAGACGGACAGACAGACAGACAGACAGACAGACAGACAGACGGACAGACAGACAGATAGACGGACAGACAAACATGTCATTACTTGCTGGGAAAGCTCTGCTTCGTAATAAAAAAATCGTCGGGATGGCAGATATATCTGTTGGACTAAGTCTAACTGGAATGTCGCTACTATCAACAGATATCTCAATTGGTCCACCGTACCTTCGGCATACGAATATTATATTGGCGTCAAACGTATGCTCTACAGCGATTTTGTTTCTAAATTGATTTGCAACTTTAGCCGTCAAACGCGCAATAATTCCAAATTAAATACTGCTGAACTGCTAAAGACAGCCGGGTTTGTCACAATCGTAGGTCTCCCAAGATAGCTGGGTTCAAGAGAAAAATAGAAATTTCACCGGACCTTCAAAGACCTGTGGGTATTTATTTATATATCCGCGGGTCTAATACATTGATGAATCCCACAAGAAAGGTTAGGATAGGTCATCCCGTTGAAGGATTTAGAGATGCGATGAATTACAGTTTTATCAAGCCCAGGCCCGCAGGAAGGCCCCTTCCAGACCCTGCATCGCTGGGTTCCGTACCACCTGGGCCTGATTAAAGGGCCGTACGAGTCTTTGCTTCTTGAAAAGGTTCGCTTGTGAAAGAAGAAATTAAAGCCGAGACTTAGCGTTTAAAATATTTTAAAAACTAGTCTTGACATAGGGCCCCTCAGCCAGTCTGGCATTTTTGAATCAGCCATTATAAGTTTATAACGTTTAGACACCTGCCAGTTCTTCTAGCCACTTTCACAAATTATTTTGTTATCCAGAAAATTGTTCATAACGGCTAACGTTTAATTCTACGGTACCATTTAAGTGTACTTGTAAAATAAACATCCGAATACTAGAACAAATTTTCCGCAATGGGCCAAACCAAGCTTAGCTGCGGTACTGATCAAGCCCATTCGAATCCTGAAGAGGATCGCCGTGGTGGAAGTTAATTCTATTTTAGGACTATTA
>VICI01003722.1:0-12522 GCA_019593645.1 Akabosia matsudoensis
GGTAGTTGCGAGAGTAGTTGGGAGAGGTAAAGTTGCCACTTTTACTAGTATCACTGGTCACAACAGGGATACAGCGTTTTACTGAAAACATGCAAGCATTTATTTCAAATTAAGGCTAATTTTTGTTCAAGTAAAATGTATAATTGCTAAAACTCCAGTACCATCGTCTAGATAAGCCCCATCAACGAAAATCCCGGACACAGTTAGTAGCAAGTTAACGTAAAAATATGCTCGAAGGTGTTTGATTAGAACGTACATCCTATCTGAATTTCTAACCGATGCCATTTTGAAGCATATACAACCTTACTAACTACTACACGTTTTTTCATGCAGGGTTAATAAGCACGTTATGATTTGATACGTACACCAAAAACATTTTATTTATTTATTTATTATGTCTCTATATCCCTTCCTTCTTTTGTTTTGAATAAAAATAACTTTTTCTTTTATTTCCTACGATTTTTTCTATAGGCTTGCTTTACGAACGACTAGTAAATACTGGACAGCAAAGATGTTCTATCGAAAGTAATGTGTAGTATGTACATAATATGGAATGCGTGCTTAAACAGTCAACGGAAATAGTTTAAAAATAAATTCCATACAAGATTTAATTCCTATATCAAGGATGTGCTATACTTTACTCTTCAGAGTGAGAGAAAGTTGGAGAGATGCACTTTCTCTAGCTTTCAGCTGTCGGAATGTCTCGGTGCTCGAGACGTCACGATGTTTCAACTTTCTCCTGTTCAAAGGTTCATACGTCAATATTTACAAAAGGGGTTTGGTGAATAAGCAAATAATTCAGTGATAGGCCATTGTTTATTCTTTGAGCAAAATAATATCAATAACGTACTTATGTATTAGTCCTGTACAGAATAAAATGCAATGAAATAGGGAGACGACTTAATTGGATGTAATATGTATTTGATATTTCTTGAACACACATTCAATGTTTAACTGGCTCGATCAATTACACGATTATTATTACTTCCTTCTTTTAATTACATTTTACACGATTTTTATTTACTTTAGCAAATCTTCTGTTTTTTTCGAATAAATGGGTTCCAACGCAGAAGTAATAAAAAAAGAAAAATACAAACAATCCTTTTATTTATCTTAATGTGTACATACTCCGAAACTCAATGAATATTTAAAGAAATAACCCGTTTTTAAATGGCATGCCCAAGCTAGCCCAAACGAAGACATCATCCTTCATAATTATACATGTAGCCTGTTAATTACTAACTACTCAAACTCAATGTCTGAGAAGAATGAGCCCACCCGTTTGAGCCAGACAGAAATGAATAAGATTGAATGGGCACGGTGGTATCCAGAAACCCTCCGGACCCCATGTGCGTCTTCAGCTCTACACATGAGCTAAGAAACTTAGTAAACCAAATTTTTGCTGGTTTATTTCTTAACTTTGTGGCTCCTATTTTCCATCGTTTATTCAATAGATGATGAGACATTCGAAACGTCTGTGCAATGGCTCCGATAACCACGTAGAAAAAAACTGCACCGTCAATGGATACCATTGGGAAAAACATGTACAATGGCATTCCAATTACAGCATGTAGCTTAATTGAAGTGTATAATGAAATAATGGTTATCGATATCCAGCTAAAGTTCGACATAGGTAAAATTAAATCTTGTAGCAAAGCATTGAGGCGATTGTGTAAGACCTGGACCTGTCTGTAAACCTGGCCTTTGTAATACTGAATATTAAGTGGCCTGTCCTTGGTCCTTCTGATAACTTTCAGGTCACTGAAATCAGAAAATATTATTCTTATTATTGTTATTTTAGTGATTACAACATATCTCATTTGAAACGTAGTTGCCAAAATACCTTTCTAACTGCGTCAAATCAGACAGGTACATTTGCAGGCATTTAAAGGAAATGTACAGCGCAAAACAAATAAAAAACGCAGCCATTCCAACAATGTGAAACCAAAAGAGTCCTTCAAGAATCGCGGAAGCGAAACGAACCCATTGGTGTATGCCATAAAGTTCGGATTCATGCGAGCATTTTAAAATATAGAGCTGTGATGAAGGGCTGCGTGCAAGGCTTCATAGCTATGAAGCTGGATATCGCTGGGGGAAAACTGGCCACAGATAAGTACGTTAATTTTACAACCAGGTACACTGACAAGTCTGAAACTTTCTCGTTTGCAGCTTAAAAAAAGAATTAAATATGATGCTTTTATACTTTAAACAATTTCCCGTTGTATTTTTTTAAAATTTAAAGTTACCTTTTATTGCAAAGTAGTTATCCTCGAAAGTAATCATGAAGTTGAAAAAGTCGCAAACCTCTTGCTGCCTGTATGCCAGAAACACTTTGACAGTGACAACCCCCAAGTTGATTACCAGCCACATTATCAAAATCATACTCATCCCGGGTGTCATGTTTGAGAAGTTTAGTATCAACTGAAGACACAGAACTATGATGTATGACAGGTTCACCGCACCAAAAACTTTACTAAGGAGGTTATTTAGCTTTGAGGTGGTAAGAACCAGGCGCCTCGTTTTAGCATTCCACCTGAATGGAAGTGCACAGCTATATCTAGCCAATCTTAGCATTCCAAGAAAGGGCTTGAAAAAAGGACCCGTGAGCATATTTGGACTTGAGATTTCAGTATGAAAAGGAATTGAGATTCAAAATAGAAAAGGATAAGAACTAATATACTATGGGAAGAATGAAGAAGGGTTGTGATTGTGATTATGGAGGGTGTAGATATTATATTATGACCGAAAGAGTCACAGAATGCCCCAAGAACCTTTAGGGGAGAGATCCAGCAAGATTCGAAGTGTTCTTTGAAACGTTACTGGAAATAACACCGCATAATACGCGGAAACAGAGAGGTATAATTTCTCATATTTGGACAAGTAATTTTCATCCACGTTTCAAAAAGAACTCCTGATAATGTTACTCGAATAACTTCTGATTATTTGCTGACAGTTGAACACTTAATATAGTATTTTTCTAAGAATACCCGTAACCTCATCATCGTCTTCGTCACGAATAAAGTCGAATTACTTCCGTAATGTTAAATGTTACTAAAACCAAAGTTAATCGTAGGTTAGAAATGATATAGGACGCCAGTGAGACTGTAGGTAGTACGTCTTTGATGCGAAAATTACTATAATTACTGCTCTACTAGTGACTTAGGTAGTACATCAACAATATTTTGCGACCCATTTTTTCCAAGTCCGTAGGATACTTTAGACGACATTTTTTTGGCTGCGCCTACTTTCATATTCAACTTTCTCTTCGATCATCTTGTTACGATACTTACTACTTGTTACAATGTTAGGTTTCCATCAATTGTCCAGCCAGTGAAAGTGAAAGTTCTAAAAAGTAAGGATACTTGAATTCCTGATTGTTAAGTTCAAGTAGAAACTGGACTATCTTTTACCTTTTTCTCAATTTGGATTGCGTTAAGTAATTTTTATCGTAAAAATGGCGTACCACCAGGCGAACAGAGTACATAAAGTGATGATCCAACCCATCGTAAGTACTTTAATTTGAAGTATCATTCTCTAATCTCCACATATTATAATCAGCCACTTTTTTGCCTGCCATTCGCATGCTCCAATTTCCAGAACGTTATATTCCGGCACCTGCAAAACCGCACCCGCGTATCGGTCTGGGTCTATGATCAGCCATCATTAAAAATCGAAGGGGTCGTAGTTGGATTCGATGAGTACATGAACGTAGTTCTGGAAGATGCCGAGGAAGTTACCTCCACGAAAACGTCGACGCGTTGGTAAGATGTTTTCCAAAATCATTTCTAAAAGTTTCAGACATGTATAAAATATTGAATGAATTTTCCAGGACGGATTCTACTCCGAGGGGACTCGGTTTCTTTGATCCAGCCAGTGTCACCTATATATAGTATTATAGCTTGAAGCGATCGTGAATGCAAATAACTTTTGTTTTGCAGACGAAGTTTTGTCGAAACAATAAACTGTCCAAAAGGGTATCCATTTTAGTTTTTCTTTATTTCTTTTAAGTTTCCTGATTGCCACAAGAATTCGAGTCAATCGAACGTTTTAACCATTTTTCTACGTATAATGTCAGTGTCAGAATAATATCAGGTAGTAGTACATAATTAATTCATTTATCATTACATAATAATATAATCAAAAACAACGTATATGTATTTATCTTTTTTTTATCTTATTCATTACCTGCAACCCTTGATTTCTGTTGAGTTTTTAGAGATTAGTTTGATAGTCACTCTCTATTACGGTAATTGTTGTTTGTATTATTAGTGTAAGTGTGTTGTTGTGCACTAATTACATATTTTTGAGGCCTTCCTTGGTATTTACAGACAAAATTAGTTGCAAAAATTCAAAGTTAACAGCTAGTCCGCGGGTGAAGTGTTCTGTATTGCTGTGGTGTGATTTTTTAATACTGTTCCTAAATACTACTCTAATTTTCTACCTAAATACAAAATATTTAAGCACTTTTTAAGCTGATCAGCAGCAATGGCGTCCTATGCTGAACTACCTTTTCATAACACGGTCGTTTTTTAACGGAAACTTTAAAGAGGTATAAAACATGATTTAATTTTTTTTTCTTTTCTACTCACACGTCCAGCACCACCCAAGCTTTAAATTTCCAACATAAATGACTACCCTCAAGGAGATTAAATTGAAAAATAATGTTATGTACACTTTGACATCTTACAATTTGCAAGCAGTATAGCATTCAGAAACAAAATGCTTTCAATAATTTTAAGACATTTTTTTATGCTACCATTGAAGAAACAAAAAGAAGTCTTATCATTACATAGTTGAACACTAAAATTATTCTGACCACACCTTACTTCATGTGGGAAGGGATATTTTTAGCGCAGGAGTAGATTAGCAAGAGTATATAATGATTCCACTTTAAATTAGCGTCCGTATGTACACTTTGTAGCACCGTCAATCGTTTCAGTTATGTTTTACTTTTTGCTTCATGATTGATTGTTTAGACCTACTGAGGGTCAATGATGTATCATTGTACACCTTTATTAGCACCAATCCACAAAGAGTGAAAACTTTAACTTTGCTTTTACAAATTACGTCCTTAACTTTCTAATCCTTGCTTGTTTTTAGAGTTTATTGCTAAATTTAACATTACCGACTCCCAATGACCAAATAAAAAAATTATTCTTTTTCAGCGAGGTTATGGGTTCAAGTGGTTAATGTTCTCTAAAAAAATTGTTTTTTTTTCTCATATCCATTCCATTGGTGTTGTCAATACTAAGGTGCATATTAGCTGCATGTAATTAGTGCCATAATTTTAGATGTGAACAAGTGTGGACTAATCAAGTACATATTTCTACAAGTGTCTCTATCTTCCGAACAAACTGACTTACTGACCGAGTTGTGGACATTCTCTTGTTGTGTGGAAATCATTTATAATCTTTTAGTGAGGTGTTTCTTTTCTCATTAAATTGTTGACAGTGTGGTAACTGCAACGAGATAAACGTTTTACATAAATGCTACGAATTTGACTGGACTGGAAATTTAAAGCAATTCTGACTAATATACATGCGTTAACTTAGAGATTACATTTCTTTACCGGCAAATTGTTTGCTGTAACGTATTTCTAACTAGATTTTTGTATTTACAAAGGTCATACACACACCATCCACGCCCATTATATTTACACAGCGCTTGGAAAGTACATGAGGAATGTTGACTTAGAATTTGTTAAACTCTTTCGCATTCGTTTTTTTCGGTTGTACATTTTTTTTTATTGATTTTCATGGCTTTTTTCGGAATTATTTTGTGAATGCTAGGATGATTGATTGGATGTTGGTTTTTTTTACAAGTGGAAACCCGCCTTTCTCGTGATTCAATGGAACTAATTATTAAGGACAGACAGATCTAGAATCGACAAACTGGAATCCGTGAACAATCCGAACCAGAAATATAACAAACGTATAAATATAAATATTCTGTGTTTTGTAACAGTGCTCAAGTATAATTTAGTTATGTTCAACTTCAGCTAAAAAATACATTCGAGGAACTTATTCTTGTCAATAAAGTTTCATGGAATATCACAAGATTGCTGATATTAAAGCAAAACATGTTCATGCTCAAGTGACTATATTTAACAAAATAAATGCATAATATATTTCGGGGCTCATAGTTTGCATGCATGTTATTGGTTATTTCGAAGGGGAGGGGTTTGAATCGGACAGAAACAGAACGTGATCTAGTTCATGCTGGTAAAAAGATTGTAAACGATTAAAACAAGGATTTAAGGGCCTGGTTGTGATTGAGCAGCTTGTGCTGCCATAATCCAAGCAAGCCATTCCTCATCTTCCTTCTCTCGCTTGGTCTTTTTCGGTTGGTTGTTGTCAGTCTTGCCGTTGGTCACTTCTCCCGCAATGAACCCAAATATTATTCCGAACGTTAATCCGACGATAAGTCCTGCAAGTATTAAATGAAACCAGGTTAAATATAAACTACTTTAGGTCAACACGGTATTAATTTTTCTTTTAAACTAAGGCAATAAACTTACCAACAATAATACCTAGCGTTAGACCAACGGCTACACCGACTGCCATACCTAGAGGATGTAAACGTACACGACTGTTAAATAGGATTTGGTAAGAACTCAAACTCAAACTGCTTACCGAATAAACCCCCAACCCCTCCTCCTACGAATATACCAACTAGCGGCCAGCAATTATGAAGGCAGCCGCAAACCGCACCGCCCAGTCGGATCCAACAGGACCAGTCGATAATTCCAGTCTGATGTCGAATGGGAGAGCCAGGCGGGGGGGTTGGGGGCCTACAGTAATCCTAATTGCGTACGTCGATAGCCTCCTCCTCTTCCAGTTTCGATAAGAACTTGGCGACTCGATAGTCGCCTTCCGTCTGTCGAAGCAAGTCAATGAGACCCAGGAGTTTGCTGATTCCAATAAATACTCTAAAAACAAGTGAGGATATAAACGGATAGTTAAAATCGTTATATGAAACATCATGATCAGCAGGTCGTATATAGTATTTTCGTCATAAGGATAGAAACACATACCTCCGTCCTTCAATATTTCTTGCAATCGTTGCAATTTCGGGTTTCGTGAAAACATCAGATTCTTCCAGCACAGATAGTAAGTGCTCCGGCTTGCTCAAGTTAGGAACATGAAGCACAGCGCTGAATGCACTTAACATCTCCATCTCTTCCAAAACTTGCCTAATGGAAACACGTACAACCCATGAGAGCAATTTCATGTTAATAAATATTCCTTTTATGATACATCTTGTTGTGGTTATGACTATGTACTTCTATATTTTGCACATACTTTCTGGATGAAGTGCACAGAATTAATAGCTTTCTTCCCTTTGGTGGCTGCTTCTTGAGCAAGACCAAAAGAGCCTGTAATGTGAGATTGGAATATCTCGGTCCAATAGGTCCATAATCCAATAGACGCTCAATGTTATCAACCAAAATACAACTGAGCGAGGATTTGTATGCATCATCGAACACCTAGAAATGAGGTCATCAAGTTCATACGTGAGGAACTAACCAGAGCACATTTGGGCCATTTACATTTTATCATGCAGCAGTACCTTTCGAATTTGCAGACACTTGGAAGACTCTGAAAAACCAACCATATCTTCGGGACTACAGATTTTGATAAATGGGAAATCTGAGTTTTTAGCAAGTTGAGCTGCGAGTGCCGTTTTTCCAGCGTTAGGTGGACCTTCCAAAAGGACACTCACTAAACCGCTGCTTTCTGCACTTCTCGCCTTTTTTTCAAAATCATTAAACATAAATAAGGTGATAAGATTTATTTAAGTATCCAACTGTAATGTTCATGGTTCAAGAATCAAAAGTTGTGTACCTGCTGAATGAGAAGCATACCATCTTCAAGTACATGGGCCACTGGAGATCCCCAGTTGATGATACCACGAGCAAGCATCATTTGGAGGAGCTCTCCACTTGTTCCGAATGCGGGCTTGATATCGTTCTCCAACGCATTCAAAAAATCGGCCCTTGATACTTTGAGTTTTTCCATTGCCTGGGGGTCGACTTCAACCTATTTGAAACGAAAATTATGTGTGTCCAAACAAATCAAGTTTAATTTCATTAAAATTTACTTTACACTTTATGACTGTTTTACCTACCTTCGCGGATGCCTTGATTAAACGATTCATGGCAGTGGATTGCGCAGCTCTGACTAGACCTTCAATCTCAGCTCCACTAAAATTTTTCGTTAAAGCAGCTAATTCCTGTATAGATAATTTATTTTCTTATTAAACAAGAGTAGCCTAAATATACTGTAAGAGAGACGTTCATTAATTCATAATAAGCTTACTTCCAGGTTTACATCGTCAGCCAGTTTTCCATATTGCTTCATCAAGGTAGTATGAATTTTTAAAATTTCTCTCCGCCCTCCTTCGTTAGGAAGGCTAATTTCCATTTGGACCTATTGCAAACAGATCAAACCCCGTTTAATATACATATAATTGTACCGTTATGAGAAATGTATTTTGTGATGGCTTACTTCTAGACGGCCGGGACGTAACAGAGCTTCGTCAATCATGTCACGCCTATTCGTCATTCCAATAACTAGGATATTGTTGAGTTGTTCAACACCATCGATTTTTGACAACAACTGGTTGACCACAGTATCATGAACACCCGTTCCTCCCCCAACAGATCCTCTGGATTTACAAATGGCATCGATTTCATCGAATATAATAATATGTAATCCAGAGTTTGGGCCTAGTCGCTTCTCCTCTTCCTCGGCTTCAGCAAATAAGAGACGGATATTAGCTTCTGACTGACCAACATATTTGTCCAGAATCTCCGGTCCGTTAACTATTTTTGGGTCCTTTGCATTCAACATTTTTCCAATCTGTCTGGCCATCAAAGTTTTCCCTGTCCCAGGAGGTCCATAGAGCAAAATTCCTTTTACATGCTTGCACCCTAACTGCTCAATGACTTCAGCGGGAAACACTCGAGAAGCAAACGCTCTCCTGAATATAGCGTTGAACTCCTTATCCAAACCGCCTATTCCCATTTTTTGAAAGTTCCACTCTGGATTGATAATACTCCTTTGAGTGACTTTGGCTTGGGAATTTCCCTTCAAAATGACAGCTGCTCCTTCACCCTTCTCGAATACAACCTTAGTGTCGGGTAAAAGCATCCCAACGTCTTGCTTCGACATCTTTGGTTCCCCTCCATGTTTCAACGGGGTCATGTCAGCAGCCTCCACTTCCTTTACGACAAGAGACAACAGCTTCTTATCGTGAAAGCTGAAAGCCAGTGGCATTCCTGTTTGAAATGCTTGACCTGCAAACTGATTAACAAACTCTTTCGCCATCAAATCTGTGTCGTATGGCTCGTTTGTGGACTGCTTTTTCTGCAAGAAATCCACTTCCAACAAAATTGATGCACAGCATTGTGTAGCCCGATCGAAATCAAAGGGATAGATATCCATATCTTGACCAATAGACGCCGTGGCGAACTTTCGTTGAGTCAAACTCAATCCAATGCATCCAGGCTTCACGTCCGGAGACTGGGTTACAGTGAACACAAACCATTTGTCGCTTGGAGCTCCAGAGGGTCGGAGTCGTATATGAAGTCGACGATGAGGATCACCTCCTTGGGGAAAGTCGGCGGGACTCACAACTGCACAGTTAGTGAGAGACAGAGTGTCCGATGGACACCGGACAACTTGAAGGCGCCGCCCGGCCATACTGACTGCTTCAAACTACTATTTCCTACTCACAGTATTTCCGTCGTAGAGTCTGAGTTTTTTCTATGCTCCAATCAGTATATCCTCCTGCAAATTATAATTATTGAGTAAATCCATTATTTTCAGACTGTAATGATAATAAGCTACTTTTTTAATTAAAAATAATTGTACCTACGCAGATATCAGATCTTGCTCACACAGAATAAGTTAATTAAACCCTAGTTTATCCTTTCCACCCTAAAACAGCTCCATAAATTCCGACCTAGCCCACTCCAAACCTATAACCCAAACCACCTCCAAAACGAATTAATGCCCAGATTGCCGTTACAGATTTCAGCGTTCTTGCAAGTCCATAACAAGCTAGCTGCTAGAGCTACCTTTAACTTTTCCCTTCCTCACCGATAATCACCTCACATCTAATACATGCCTAGTGCTAGTGCTGACATACAACTAAGACGCAGCTATCCTCATGTTTTTATTGCGACTCAACTCCAGACTGTGTGTGACATGAGCCAAAATGTACTCAAGAACATTCCAACCAACAACATGGTCATTGTAAGATAAAGTTTGTAAGTTAACGTTCATATATCATACATTCAACATTCCTTCCAGGGTCACTCGCAGAAAGGTATCCAACCATGAATGTATTTTTCATCTGGCAACCTTTCACTTTCCAGCAAATAAACCTCCTCGCAAAAAAAGAAAAAAAAATCCAGCTACTTCAGTAGTAAAAATTGGGTGGATTTGAGGACTAAAAGGACACCAACCAGCACAGGTTAATGGTGTATAGGGACAAACTTAGTAAATCCCGATAAATACCGATCATACCCGTGTACTCTTTACAACAAACTTGCCAAGCGAACAGGAAGACAGCGACTCGCGAAAAAAACTAAAAAAGTATAAACCACAAGGAAAATATCTGCAGTGTAGCACTCTTCCTTGTAGGAATGCTTTGCACTTTCACCATCGATCTTGGAACATGATAGTGAAAGCAGGAGAAAGCAGGAAAAATTTTCCAGGACTGCGCTAAACATTAAAAAATACCTAAAGGAGCCTTGTTTTCCGAATGTAATGAGAAAAGCCATCAGTTCTTGTTATTTTTTAAGGACAACATGTAACCAGATTTTTTTCGGTAGCAATGTCAATTAAATATTTAATTTGATGGGTTATCAATCACGGCTTTGCAGGTTTTTTTCGGCACACGCGAATAGAGACAACTTAGTAATTCATGCGGTTTTCTTCTAGGAACAAAAGTTTCAGATGCATGTTCTACAAAGGAAAAGCAAGTTGTTGTATGACATAATAACTTTGATGAAAGATAATCTAGTTAGGAAGAGAAGGAAAAAGGAAGTTGCTATTTGTATGCTCCAGTTGCCTTCATAATATTTTCTTTAGACGCCTCCCTTTCCAGTCGGAACTGCTCGGGGAAAAGTATAGTATTGATCGGAGAGTGCGAAATCTGTAAAAGACTTGCAAACAAGGGCCCAAGAGACAAAACGAGGAGATGTTTTCCGTAAAAATTTTGGTAGCATTTGCTCTTGTCATTCTTCATTCTTTTTAAGTTTAATGGTCTCTAGAAAAACACTGCCTTCAACACGGGCAAGTTTTTCAACTAATAATAATGATCCCTCGTTTTTCATGACTCCAGAAACTATTTTGTCACGGACCTGTGTAAATTTGCTTTCTGAAAACTTGAGAACAAGTGAACAAAAAGCTATGAAGAGTTAACATGCCTGCGTCTGCTAATGAGGATGTTTACAACAGGATAATGTTCTGGCTCGATTTTGCCGACAAGAGGAAACTTTAACACTAAACTCTATAGCCGTTCCGTTCCGGGAAATGAGCATGCCTTTCAAAGTGAAAGTACAAAACTCTCATTACCACCCTATTCAGAGAATCAAAACAGTCATTAAAATCTAATGAAGTTTTTAATTAAGCATGCCCTTTAATTATGCACCTCCATTTTTCGTAAAAGCGTCCATAGTTTAAGAAAACTTGAGAACAACTGAAAAAAAAGCTATGAAGAGTTAACATGCCTGCGTCTGTTAATCAGGATGTTTACAACAGGATAATGTTCTGGCTCGATTCTGCCGACAAGAGGAAACTTTAACATTAAACTCTATAGCCGTTCCGTTCCGGGAAATGAGCTTGCCTTCCAAAGTGAAAGTACAAAACTCTCATTACCACCCTATTCAGAGAATCAAAACAGTCATTAAAATCTAATTAAGTTTTCAATTAAGCGTGCCCTTTAATTATGCACCTCCATCTTTCGTAAAAGCGTCCATAGTTTAGGCAAAACACTGTACTCTACTTAATCACCACCATCAATGTCTTAATTATACAGTATTGTCGGTAAAAGTGGACACACTATGATTATTATTTCATGAATGTTTAGATACGGTTACACTAATATTCCTCAATCACAGCGTGTAGTTACAACTTTTAGTTATCCAACAAACCTACACATCTTCCTACTCACATTTTCTCGAAAATGATATAATTGATATAATTCAAACAGTTGGAATTACTTTTGTTTCTTACCGTCAAAGCCAAAACTCTTCCGAACACAAATAAAGATCCCTTCAACTTTAACCCCAATTAGATAACGATCATTTCACAAATACATTTATTCAAAACAATGTTGACTTTGTAAACAAACACAGGAGTTAGCAATAATCGCAATCCGGGCACCTGTACTCATATGTCAATCATATGGCACTAAACAAACTTCGCAGAGAAGGAACCACCACCACTCACACTCTCCTTTGCACAGCGAAGCGAAAGAGGCATTGCACAAGGAGGCGACCTGCCATTGGAT
>VICI01003723.1:0-12521 GCA_019593645.1 Akabosia matsudoensis
AAAATAAGTTCTAGTGCTGTGCGAAAAATGTGTGTGGGTGTTCAAATGCTGTTTGTAATCAATATAATGTAAAGAAAGCACACAAAAATACAAATCTTGACTAGTGAGACTACTCTATGGCCTTCCTTATTTTCACTTGATTTTTGGTTAGGGGGCGAAAAAGGTGCGCATAACTCTTCTTGTAAAGTTTTATTTTGTGCTTTAAAATAACATTTCGCCTTCAAAGAGCTGCTCTTTTGCTTTTCATGTGTACCCTAGAAATCATAGAAAACCTGTGGCAAGTATAACATGGTTACTTCGGTTCGGGCGATACATGAGTGTATACTGGAAATTTGTCGAACCAGCAATTTACTCCCGACGCCCTTCTGTATGCCTGTTTTCTTGCTTTTTTCATCATATTTTTTCGAATCTAAGGACTCCTTGCTGCAAATTGAATTCCAATCTAATTTTCACAACATCTCATCACTCATCCCGTTTTCTCGTTTTTTTTTCTCCTCGTCATCATTCCTTTTTGTGAAATGTACACGTGTGCGAACGACTTTCCCCATTCCTATACAACCACGAGATGAAGTCAATAACGCTACGATAAGAGTTTTTATGATGCAAGAAATCTTGAAACCTTGAAACATTACTTATTTCTAGGGGCAGATTCATGCGAGCAAGTACGGTTAAACGTATTTAATGAGAACCATGTCGCGAATTAATGTAATATTTTTTGTATAACCAAAAGCGAGAAAGGTACGAAAGCAACAAAAAACATGGCTCAGCAAAATCACCAGCAAAAAGAAGAAGAAAAATCACCGTATCCTTATGTTGTCATCGACACAGCTTGCATTGCCCGTAAGGGACGAAAAATTATGCGATACAGTTTCTTACTGTAAGATAAGATTGCTGTTTTAATACCATACCATAAGATAAATAATTAAAAACGTGAAAATGTATTCCTCATGCCTCATACATTTATTGATTGTTTGTCCGGGCAGGTTATGGAAAGCAAATTTTTAATTTTTAATTCTGAACCATTTCTGGAGAGCTTGCAGAGGAAAAATATTTTGTGTCTCTACTTCTCTAACGGAAACGGTTTTTTAGTTGCTATACGTCATGATATGAAATAAGTTGATACTATGAATGTGTTTTATGGTGTGTGTTTACTACTATGGTGTTTTATGAATGTTCGATAAAAATCAAATGTATTATAATGTATAAAATACGTTTGATAATACAGATAATTTAGTGTCCATCTGCTCTGCTCCTTGAGTTCTTGGTATACCTGTGCCTTTACTCTCGTCGTATACAAGAGTTCATGTTTTTAACGCTGCTGGCGCTGGTAATAAGTTGATAATAACTTGTTTATTGCTTGTCTGTAAAAAAGCGTCGTTACTGAAAGCGTGTTACGTTGATGATATACGGATATTTTGAAGGGAAAATAGGTAGAACCTACTTATTGGCGAGTTTTATTTTTATTTCTGATCCGCAACTCTAAATTATCTATTTTATCAGCAGGATAACTTCCTGGCCATCATCATTCAATGTTTAGTTCATGTTATGCAAAATGCAAATTTATTCCTAGACTGTACAGACATACATCATTTTGTAGTTCAAATGCAGGCCCAAATAACAATAACAAGCTAAGATAAAACAACAACAACGTCAGCGGAAAGTCGGAGAGAGGGAGAGAGCGCGTCAAGGGGAGCATAAAAGAACGAGTAATCTGCATTTCTTTCACAGCAAGGAAGGCAACGACAGAGAAGAACGTTCTTGGTGATTAATCATTCGAACTCCAACTCGCAGCCTATGAAAGAAATGCTTTTGTCAGCTCATTTGAAATAAACCCTTTAAAATCATTTCAATATAGTACTGCCTGCGGTACTTCAAAAGTGGTAAGCATATTTCACAGGTAGCAAATTTGAAGTAACTTAAAAGCGATTCGATTGAATAAGCAGAAAATGGATAGCAGGATAAAAAAAATGAAAAAAGTATTTCTCAGCATTTAGATGCTTTTAATATGGCATATTTGGTAGTGTACTGCTAATGGCCACGGTTCCATGTCCAGTGACCTTAGTGTGTAAAACGTTGATGCTCATTAGCATGCTTTGATGTGGTCATTCGTTACTTTTCTAGCTCTCGCTCTTGCACATACACCCATCATGCCTTTGCAGTTGAATCCTAAATAGTATGCATACGAGCTGTCCAGATCAGTTTCATTAATTTTAAGCCAGCGTAAGCAGACTGAAAAGTTGGCTTCGGCCAGTGAGCATCCAAACCCTCGTCAAGCTTATTATTTCACTTTCTGAAATAATCCGATTTGATAACCTGAACTTGCGTAATACTGTAAAGGATAATGTGATATAAAACGTTGTTGAAATACAGAGTATGAAAAACCTTGTGCTTTTTGTTATAAGAGTTGTCTTATGAATTGAGAGTTTCCGATGTAATGGAAACGGCTTTAATACACGCTTCTAAAACCATGCCAGCCCTCACTGGTTTGATCAAGCATTTCATATTGTTCTCGCAAACAGGAGAACATGAATGTGTGTCGACATATCGATTTCAGACTTGTTTATGCATCGCCAAAGGGAATAGCATCATTTTAATATTGTCGATGTGAAGACGATGGTAATAAGAGCTACCACATGTACACATAGGTTGCTCTTTCTGCTTACGGGTAGAAATAGCGTAATTTTGGCAGCAGTATTCGAAAATATTTCCATAAAATCTACAATTCTTTACACAATAGAACTATTAAGGCTACTAGCTGACCAATAGACCATTTTATGGGCAATACTTAAAATGGCCTTTCTCTCGTCCTCAACTAGCCATATCCTTCCCTTCCAGTTAAACGCTCAATTGAATATAAAATCCATGGAAATTTCAGAATTAAGTGGAATTGGAATACCTATGTAGCAGATACATACATTTTAGGGTTGAATGTTTTTTCGCATACGTTTTTTCCGTATTACCGGCGCACTGCAGAAAACGATGATGCCTTATAACAGTCCCCCCGAAGTGGCAGTAGATATCCCGGAACAATAATAATATTCTATTGAGACATATATCTTATACAGTTTATTGAAGCTAATGGATGAAGTGGTGGTGGTAATCGTCCAGAGCTCAGAAAAGAAATAGATATTCGCGTTTCTCTCGTTTCGGTGAAGCCAGGCATAATGGCGGAGAATAGAAAGCGACCACTACACGTCTCCGTATTATGCATTTGCTATTAATTCAAAATAGCCACAAGCTAGAAATGCAGAGGTGGTGGTAGAGGCGGTATCTTGTTATTATTGCCATTATACACGGTCATAAAACAGCATCATGATCCGTTATATTCCCAGTATAGAAAATTTAGTGCATGCGGTCACAGCAGGGGAAAAGCTACAAGCCTTGTCCATCCATTCCTTCAACTCTCTTCTGCTCGTATACGGTATCATCGTAGTTTTGCTATCGAAACTAAACTATATGACTTTGATAGTAATTCATTTCAGCACCAAATTTTCCTGTGATTATGCTTGGTAAAAAAGTAATAATATTTCATATTTTATAGCTATAAAATATAAAGAAAGCTCTTTTGTTGGTATTGTCTCGTTAACAAATGTTCACGATAGATTACCAAAGCACACGCTGAGTTTCTGTTACATGCAATATGTAATATCCAGAGAGAATATTGAGTAACGCGGTCGCTAATGTGTGTTGACAGGTTGGTATTTAGAAACTCGCAGGAGACTCGAAAGAGCGAGCCTTTTGTCGCAGTATAGCAACGGTTGCAATTTGACTGAAATGGCAATCTTCATATTACGAGCTTCAAAAGTGTGGTCCGTCAAAGTCTAACGTTTTACATGATCCTTCTGTTACTCATCCTCTGTTACATATTACGTTGAAGCTTTTATATGCCCATCTATGTCCCGGTTTATGTTTTTCTTTAGAATTAAACGAGCTTCGGGGAGTGTCAGGGAAATATTGATACGACAGAAACAGGAGACCAAATCACGAGCAATAAAATGCGATCCTGTATTAATACAAGCCTGCTCACAGCTAGGCGAAAATGTAAATGGGAAATAGATCGTGAACGACATATAGGGAAAACGGAGTAAGATTTTATATTACGTTACCGACAGCTATCAAACACGGTTGTACATTTTATCTTTTGAGATTTTGTCATTAAACCTAGACCAGCGTAATAAGCCCAGCGAACATACGATTCGTTTTATATACGAATTTGCGAAGCACAGGAAACATTGACAAATAAGTTTATTGTCTCAGGAGATGTCGGGACTCTGATCATCCAACAATGATTGTCGTTTTGACTCGGTATGTAGTTCCGTCTGAAATGGCCTTTGTTATTTTCCTCTACATTAGTATTACAAATGGTGAAAAAATTGAAAATGTAAAGCAACAAATACAGTCTAAGGGTAAGGGTGTGCACAAGTATCTCATTTTTACAGGTCCCACATGCATCCAATATGTCGTTATACATGTCTCTACACCTTTTCCCCGAGTATATCTTTCTTTTCTCTACTCAGGGAGGACTACTCCAGAGACACATATATCCTATCACCAATTTTGATTATCATTCAGAGCACGTTCTAAATCCCCATACCACAAAAGACTTGAAGCGAGATCAAGAATCAAGGAGTTTCCTTGGCCCCACACACACGAGAGGAACTTGTACCCATTCAGTGTACATGAATAGTAAACACGTTGGAATAACTACAACGTAGGCGCCTCTGTGTATGCATGTAGTCATTTAAAATCGTACATTTTGTAAGCTACTAACTTTGCCTTTCACACATTCTTCTCGCTAATGGTGCTAGTTGGGCTTGTGAGTGTACCGACATGAGTAAAAACTTCTCTCATACAAGCTTGAAAAGAGGGAAGCTTGAAATTCTTTGTCTTTAATGTTTAGATAGATTCCAGGGATTACACATAAAAAAGAAGTCTTTTTCCGCGAGTTTGCTTAGGTAGCTTCTCTTGATATAAATATCGTCTTCTATCAACCAAATAGGGCTTCACATTACGTTTTTCTACTACTGTCAAAGTGGTTGATTCCACCAACACATTTAATGGGTCCACTTATACCGACCATTTTTCTAGCACAAAAGCAGCGCAATGAAAAATCCCGCTGTTTTAATCACGTACTCTTTCATTTTTACATTCGACAGGCATTTTCACTCTTCTTTTAAGTTACGGGAATATGACTGTACGGTAGTGGTAGTTTTGTGTCGCCGTCGCAACTTGAACAAGTTTTGGTTCTAAGCTATGCTCTGGAGAGAGAAAAAAACTACTACCAGTAGCATTGCTTAGATTTTTCTCTCGCCATTCTGAACTTACTCTCTCACCGAGGAACCACAAAACAGAAGGAAACAACCACAGCAACAGAGCATTTAATACTTCTAAGTTTGTTACTTTTTCCTCATAATTGCTTTTATGCTGTTGCTTGCTCGCAAGCGAATAATTACAAGTACCCATAATTACCTCTTTTCTCACTTTAGCATCTCTAGTGAAATTCGGCATCGCAAAGCTCTCAGTGAGGGAAAAGGGACTCGTAGTAACGTTTTCTACAAAAAAATGAAACAGCAACCTGCTATACACGAGTTTCTCTTTTTACCACACTATTGTTACCACCATCAACCACAGCGTTTACACTGGGTAGTCTTTTTGCGTGCACCCTCCATACGCACGTTACTTGTAGTTTATCCGGACTGGTTTATTTTATGAAAACATTTTACCTTGTAGACAACAACCGATAGCTTAAACGTGTACATGGTTACAAAAAAATATTTTAAAACCGCAAAAGGAACGCATGAAGAAAAAGATTTTTTTTTTTTGAAGCAACAAACCGTATTTACGCTCATCATTGGCACAGTTTTATACTAAAATCTACAGAATTGAGGAGTTTTAGGTACGTGATTGACGAGGATACAAAATGATATGTTTTTGGCTTTAACCCTCTACACTGGAGCATACCATTATTAGTTTCATTATATAGACAACCTGTATAATTATCAATATCGCCCAAAAAAACCCCAACAACTCTATACTTACGGTTCAATCAAAAACACATTAATTCCTTTCAAGTTAGGTCCCTGCAAGTTGTATTTACGTGTATATTCCGTATCGTTATTTGATTTTTGATTCTGTTCTTCTAGCAAAAGGAAATCATTCAATTAGCTCGATGTAAAAGGGATGAACTGAATTGTATGGCATTTCTTCTATCTTATGATTAATACGTTCCGTCACTATCCACCCTTACATCCATTTACATAGAAATTTAATGGAATAAGCTTCAGGTTTGAACAACAGAAAAAAACTTTTCACTTTGCCACAACTTCCGCCAATTTAATGTTCATTAAGAGTTCGGCCACGTTGCCGGAAGAACAGGAAATACGAAAAAATGAGTTAGTATGAATATCTACCAACAAATTCTCTAGTTCGAAGTTATATGGTCTTCATGTTACATATGCCTTTTGCTCTACATTTTGTCTTCGTAATTTGTAGTTATAGATGAGCCAATTGCTATCAAGCTCATAACTTTGAAACGTGCCACTGTGTATAGCAAGTTTACTCCCTACAACTTCTTCTGACAACGAAAAAATACAGAAAACTCATAGGATCGACCTTGCTTAAACACAACATCAAGTCATAAAACTTTTAAAACACGAAGTGGTTTTCATTCGTTTTAGTAGTTATTGAACAATAGAACTTCACAACAAAGTACCTACCGTCTACCAAATACCCGTATCTAGTATCAGTATCACCCACTGGTAGACAATGTTTCTTCTCACTGACCACAATTTTCATTATATTTTATGTTTCGAAGACAACACAGAATATTTTCGCAGATATAATTATAATAAAGCAAACTATCAACTAAAAAATGCCTGCTTCATTTTGTGCATTCTCGTTGTTTAGTATCAAGCAGAAAGTATTAACAATCATAATGATTTTTTCTCTCCAAACTACCTAGGTAGTCTGTTGTACTATTTATTTATGGGGCTTTTATGGATACTATACGGTTGAAGGAATCCTTTACCTCTTGACTTAATTTTTTCACAGCAATCATCCATCATATCCCTTTTTCAGATTGGAATCAGTTCATAAACATTTCTTCTTTTCTGACAGGATTCTTTTTCCTCTGCCATACCATACCTCCCTCCACGCAACTAATCAAACACCATAAAAAATTGTATTCTTTTCTAAAGGCGACCAGAAAAAAACCTTTTTTCATTCTGTTGGTAAATAACTTCATACGTAAATACGTATATGTACTAGTATTTTATTGTGATGAATCCTGTTTGCACAAATTATCCACTTGAATCCGTCACTCACACGAAGAAAAAAGTCGAATTAAACCTAGAATTACTAAAAAAAATTGAGTCGGACACACAAAACAATGGTAATGATAATAACAGCAATGCGTAAATTCCTCATAATTTTCTCCCAACAGAGCAATTATCCATAATAAACTACTGTCCGTATAGTGCATTAATTCATTAAAAAAGTTTGCTCATTTTTATATAACAGTTCTTTTTGAACAAACATACATACACGGACAAAAAAATAATAGTATGCTGCTGAAAAACTCTTCTTTTTAGCTATTACGTTTTTATGAGCTACCATCATCAATATTGAATCAGCAGGTAGCTCAAGTAAATTCTGAGGGATTATGTGTAGCTTTACATTATATTTCTTCAAACATGCATGCTTCAAGTATTTTAACTGAAACAGTTTACTTGTGTTACTTACTACCTACAGCAGCCTATTCTTTACATAAATGAAGCTTGAAAAAAACTGTGTGCAAATAGTCCGTTTCGCGTACAGCTTATCTCTTTTAAAAAATCTACAAACGCCATGACATGGAGATATAGTAACTCGATAATGACAAAGAGCTCCAGGGCTAATGTAGTCATTCCATATGGGCAAAATGTCATACACTTGAAGCATGTCAAATCAAAAATAATCCAGGTAATGTGAAAAGCACCATCATCATCATTAGCAGTAATTGTATAACCCTAAATAATGTACCTGCTCTAAAATACTAATGCAGCGTTGCATACGCACGATATTCAGATCAGGCTTGTTGTAGTGGAGGGATTCAAAAAGTAATATTTGAAAGAATATGCAAGAAAGTAGGAGCATATTAGTGCTGGTAGTATATTGTAAACATTTTTAAAGTAGTGAAGCGTTCAAGGACAACATGGTTGTTTCTTTTCTCCTTCTTTTTTCATAAAAATATATGTTTCTCCTCTAATTTCTAAGAAAAAACGCGCTACTGACATGTGGACATGTGTAATTGTTACACCTGTGTCCAAAGTTCTGTTCTGGCGGTTTAACACAAGCAAATCTGCATTTTGAAAAATATTCATCATCACTTCGGTAGAGCCTGTTTCCGCTGTCGTCTCGCATAGGTTAAGTATTTGAACCATCTCACTTTTAAGCTTTTTGCCCCGGGGATTGTTTGACTTCAAAAGGAAATGTATGTTATACTATTGTTTTTCTGTCAGAATTACCTTTTCTGTACGAACCTATTAGAAAGTACATGATAGAAGGCTAAAGAATAGGTATGTTCCTTTTTTGTGTTATGAGGATGTACATGTTCGTCTTATAGCATTGTATACATGTCTTGTCATAATTAGTCAGTCAATTCAAGTTTAATTTTGAAGCCCTCGAGATGTGGATGCAGTAAATTTACAACATTTCATCATCTTTGCTACTTCTATGTTGAACCCGTACTTCTAATTACGATCACGCTTCGAGCACAATGAAGTACGGAATGATTGCAAATATTAACAAATATGTAGTAAAAAACATTATGGTAATAATAGGATTTAGAATGTTGAAGTTTCTCCAGCTCAACTCTTCTATGACACGATGACAAACAACTTGAATTGCAAGTAAAATAACGCATACTTACGCTTTGAATTTTGGAAGATGTACAGTGCTATATGCTATTTTAACCGTAAGATTATTCGAGTAATATCATCACGTCATTAACTAAGGAGACCACTAAAGAGCGGTCTACTCCAGAAGCACTGAAGGTAGTTGGTGAACACAGTCTAGATTTTCAAATGCTATATTTATATATGTCAGCTAGCAAAATGTACATTTATTAGCAACTACATACTATAGGTAATTTCATCAAAATGGGATCTTACAGAATATGTTGCCAAAACCTGTTCAAGATGTTTCCACAGTACAGTATGAAGTATGCATTATGTAGCAGTATCGCCATCCCACTGCAAAGTCGTCGGACATTTTTGCGAACAGGTATGTGTGTGGTCAGTATTCCTCTGTCTTCACTCGCTGGACACGAGAAGGCTCGGCTCAACCGGGCATTGAAAATCTTTTATCTGACATTTATTTTTTTCGTACAAGTAGTTAGTTGATTATGCGCAGCGCTTCTATGGCTCATATTTCGAAGGTTTTACGACGTGGGTGCCAGTTCGCTTTCATTGCGTTCGCTTTGCACTCGAGAGCAAAAGTATTGAAATCTATGTTCAAGTCTACCACCCATGAAATAGCTCAACAGTTGAATTTGAAACCAGATTTACTTTAGCTATTCAGCCAGACTAATTTTAAATCGGTTGGGCGTCCAAATACCATATACTTTACAGAGCCGCCCTCGTAAAAACCAGTGAAAAATTTAGTCCTTGTTTGGTCTGACCAAAACTAGTGTATCCATGGGCGACTCTACCTTAGTATTTATATGGTTGTACCTACTACCTATTTCCTTGAAAGATTGAATTCCGAAATATTTCCCAAAATAATTATAATAACAAACATAATTCTCTCCCTTTTTTCCTTCAAATACTTATAGGAATATTTTATTCATGAAATGAGAACTAGAAACTGGAAAATGAAGGATTTTCCTTTACCTAATGCTTTGAAAATATAAACGAACATACTGTGAAATGTCGTAAAGAATGTAATGTTTACTCGTCATAATATTCGTGAGTTATTTTAATCAATGTTTTACTGCTGGCTCCCAATTAAGCAAAAGTGAATAAGTAGTGAAACAAACATGGTCGCTAATAAATTATGCAAACTCTGTATTTCGAATGATCCTTCGAGTGAGGGAGAAAATTGTCCTCACAATTACATATCATGAGAAACTTAACAAGTTGTGGTGGCTAGATAACTTTCCCATTCCTTGCACAGTTTGAAAAGCTACATAACTTAATTTTGCGGTGATGATCATGCATGTTTTGTTTCGCTGATGTTACTTTTGATGAACATGAAAGTATGAACGTTGCGCAGGTAAATGGAAACAAAAGTTGAGTTTTATTTATTTACTTTTGTTCATGACAAAGTCTCCGTTTCTTCCTGATGCTACAACTTCGACTGATTATTTTTATTTTTGTTTTTTGTATTTGTGTATATTTTTTGTACGGAATTTCGGTTGCATGACAGAAAATATGCGTGTTTCGCTATATTGTCGAAATCTATTAAAGCATGTTCTCTCATGAACTCTACCTTTTTTGAAAACATAACTTTCTGCCAAAACAACTTTCCTTAACAAAGTACACATAATTTTATATCGTTGGCTTAGTTCCTGCGCGAAGTAATTACTAATTCATACTATACCGTAGTACTTTTTTCATCCCATCCTACTTAAAATTACGTTACGTGATACTATTTTGGAAAAAGTTTGTTATTCCTAAATAAAGGGCCGCATTATTACCATTACTTCTGTTTCGACAAACTCAAAAATTGTTTTTCATATGGAAGAATAAATTCACTCATCCGTTCAATTTTGACAGGAAAAATCCGAGTCATTAATGTTCAATAATGAGGGAAGTTTTAGTTTTTCAACGACCATAATGATTTTCTCGTTCCCTCTAAAAACTATGTTTGTCAACACAGCGCGGAAGAAAATTTTCTAGGGACAATCATGGAACAATTTTCACCACACCAAATCTCAAAAGCATGTGACAAAGAAAAAACACACAATTTTAGCTTCCAGTCTACTGCAGAGAGAAGGTTATAAGAGAACATAAGATGTACATAGTAAGTTTTTCGTATTTCTGGTTTTGTACTGTATTGACAACTCAATACTAAAACTAAGCAGCCATAAAAATGATGAGGCTAAAGTACTGCCTACATTTTTCATGTAATCTCTGGCACTTTTCCTGATATTTACGATTACTGCATTGACTGTTACCTTCGGGCAGTTTCAAAAAAATTCCCATTAGAGATGTTTTCTGAAAGAGTCTTATCTTTATGGTTGTTCCATACTCCTTCTTCAAAATTAAATATGTATCAAAAATAGCTTTTCCCTATTCAACATTAACTTGAAAATGATAAGAATCCTAGTTTTTCACGATGAATACCAAATAGCTTTTCAATATAACGTCTCATTTCTGGCAACTGTTTCGTGGTTTTAATGGGTTTCGTGATACCAGGGTAACCTACTGGCCATGTTGCTTCATTCAATTCTAAAACGTTTTGATGTTGTTAAGTGGTTGTAAAATGTACATTATGTACACAGTTATAAAATTCACTCCTGAATTTCAAACGAAAAAAAAACACCAGCTTTTTCAAATGAAATGATCCAGGAACCAAGTCAGACAAAAGTGATTTTGTTTTTACTTGCCACATCGTCTGAACATTGTGTATCCGAATACCAATAGCAAAGTAAGCAAACTTGCACTTCCGCTACAATACGCAAATGCGTACCTGCGCTCGTCAAGTCATCGTGAGCTACAGTACTCTGCCCCCACACAAATGACTGCGCTAGCCGAGTTTCAATGTATTGTTGACTTCAACCGGACCACAAAGTGTGGGGATAGGATTTTAATAGTCGACAATAACAAATTACTCTCAAACTTCCCCAAAAGTTTATTTCGTTCATTAATAGATGACAAGATTGGTCCATTTAAAAAAAATCTTTATCTCCTACAACTTTCCTCTCGTATTCACATAGAGTTTCCTCATTTATTTCCAGTACATAATCATTGCGTAATCTGAGGGATACAATTACTATACTAATTATGAAGCAGCGTATGTAATTTTTGTCCTTTAGTACAAAGAAACCTTTTTTATTATGAGTAGTTTCAATCAAAGATGCGGATCATTGGCACTATTTTTACGATTAAATTTCATTTTTCGACTGTATTTCGGCCGTCATCGTATTATTAATAAGCATGCCATCTTTACATTTTGTTAGTGAACTGGTCTACACTAGCTTATATGGATAATTTAGAAATTTATTTTGCACATACATGATATGAGCAGTAATCCCATGAGGCAGTGAGAAGGGATAAGAATAGAGCGGAAAAGACTCCAAGAGTCAATACAATCAGATGTGACGATGTTTTGTTTTAAAAACCTGTACGAATGTTGTACATGACAACGAAAATCTTAAAACTTTTTGGGAAAATAGGAGAACGCAGTACAGTTTTCACCAGTGATAAGGGACAAGAACCAATGTCTGTCCTCATCTTTTCATTAATATTTTTTTGGCTTCGCCAAAGAACGACATCCATTTTTTCCGGGATTCCTTGGTATCCTCTCCAGAACAAAAAAGT
>VICI01003724.1:0-12520 GCA_019593645.1 Akabosia matsudoensis
AAGCTTTTTAACTAAGCTTTGTAGCTAAGCATTTTCCTTTGCTTTCAGCTTCGTCTTTATAAGCTTTACAGCTTTTATTTTTCATTAAATCAGTTTACGCAGGGTAACGCTGATGAGCGAGAAGATTTATTCGGTTTCTTTTCTACGTTATTTGTCAAAGAGAATTCAGAAGGAAGCACGAATGACACATGGAGCAGCTTGCTTCATGAATGAATGAATGTTTATGTTATGTATTTATGTACTAATATGCATTTTATTAAAAATCAATATAGCTAACTCTAAGCCCCTGAAAAACTGGGTGGTAGGAACTGTGGTTGTGTTGAGTGGTTTGTTGAGTTTTATATGGCCTAAACTTCACAGCATCCAGGGATGCCCCACATTATGTTACATAACTATAACAATAAGACATCTGCATCGACCACGCACTTAAAGCTAAACCGGAAAAAAGGGTATCTATTTTGATATTTCGGCAAAACTTTCATAGCCCGATGGCCGGTGTTTGTTCTTTAATGTTTTTAGACCAACACAAGAACACAACTGTAGCTTCGTCAAAGCACTCAAGCGAAAAGATCTCCAAATTAATACTTAACTTGCGAGTACACAGCTTTACTTGATCATCATCCTCATGAGTTTTAAAAACCCATTGTCCCGGTTTGTCGAGCACTTTGTTATTCTCGAGAAACATACTTCACCTTTTACAAAGGAGGATTCGCCTTTGTAGAACAATACCTTATGTCACAAAAACATCGCTCTTTATTTAATTAAAAAAGTGCTTTCCATTTGTAGAATGTTTACAGAAGTCTCCTGATGTATTAAGAACTTGTTATCGACCATCTCCAACTACTGTGAAAGTTTTGCCTGCATCTGAATATCAAACTTTCTCGCAGATGCCAAATCATGCGCGCGATAACCGTATGAACAAATGCTTGCGTCCATCTGAGGGTAAACATGTGACAAATTAATGTAATAAAACTTGGCTTCCGTACGACTTCAGTATAGAAACAGCACAAATTTTCTATCTGAAAGTTGTATTCTAGAGCCTGCTATACTACATTCATACAAACAAATCATACAATTAAGAACATTCTCCTCACTCCAGAAGTCCAGAAATTCAATGATATATTTCCGTAAATTATGAAAATTTGCTGGATTTATCTAACAGACTTTGTTCTTTCTTCCTTAAAAATATGCGGGGAAAATTTCCTCAGAACTCTAGCTATTGGTCTGTATACATATTATTCGGACTAATAAACTGTTCCAACGTCATAGATAACCATTTGTATGCTTAATATGTCCTAAAAAGTATTTAAAAGATAAGAGACTCGTATAGTAAGAGTGACGGGGAAGGTCCACGGTAGTGCTTAGCACAAATTGTTTTATTTCCCAACGTTTCTGCTAAATACTTCAGTCTTTTCAAGGGCAACAATGCGATATTCTGAATAACGACATCAAAAATTCTTTAAATTCATAAAAAGCGCCTTTACGGTACCTGTAAGGAACCTTATATTGACTTCAGACTCTACGCTATAGTTTGGCCACTCTGTATACCGAGTTTAAAGCCAATTCGATAAAAGCGCGATTTATAGAAAAATGAACTTAGATTGTAGGCCCTTAAGGTACCTGAAGGTATGTGGGTCGTAGGGAACCAATGTAGTAAGTTTGGAGAAAATCCTAGGTAACTTCGTGAGATGTCGTCGGACAACCGATCTGTAAATCTATAAAGAACCTGTCTGAGAAGCGCCAAAACATCTTGTCTTGAGCCAAGTTTGGAGTAAATCCAGTCAAACCTGTGTATATTAAAGGCAGTCCTATAACAGAACCTCTAATGTATCATTTCTGTCGCCCAATCTTTATTTACCCCATGTATTTTCTCAACTGTTAAGAGACATGCTGTAGTAAAAGTTTTTTTGTCGCCCTTGGATGCTTTTTATAGACAGGTTTGACTGTCCTTGAATAAACACGCGACCTATGCGGAAATCTATACACGGTAAAAGGCAATCAGAACATTATCAATGACCATAGTAATAATGGTTAATAAATTACGTGGCGAAGAATATATGAGGTGACTTGCTGCAGAACCGTTAAATTCCGAGTATGTATGCAATAAAACTGAATAAAAGATTAAAGTGAGCTTGTTCTGGAAAAACTCATCTTACATTGTCCGTTACCTCTACTACTAGCATGGAATTGGTTGACGCTATTGCCGTTGAGATTTCCGTTCAGGCGCTCGTGTCCATGTTGACTGCTATTGTTTATTGATACTACGATTGGAGTTTGCGTCCGGTCTCCTGGAATGGTATCCGTGCTCCACAATACCTGGACGATTTGGTAGTACGCAACACTCATAAACAGCAAGGGGATCACGTATAAGATCATTGCCCTCAATATGATGTACATCATGTCCAGCTCCCTACTCCAGTTGGGAGCACAAGATGTGAAGTATTTTGATGCTGATCTAACTCTAGCTCGAGTTTCCAGTACAACCAGTTCGGGAATATCTACAAATTTATAAAGCATTGTGGCTCAAGTTACCTGATGTACAAGTTAGGAGGGAGTACACCATTTGTCAAGTAACGTTAAGGGGAGACCTTAAATTTGGTTACTACTCCGAGATGAAAATAAGTTTGGGGTCGAAATTTAAAAAACAGACGCATATTATATAACATGTAATATGCTAAATATGTAATAGGAATAGATTTTAAAACCACGTAAAGTACGGAAGATGGGACGAAACTAGCTTATACAATTTACTTAGTGTGTATTTTATTAAAGTAAAAAGATTGGCACTGTCAAATTAATTCCAAAACACCCACGACATTCATGGTGGTATCTGATTTTGACACTTCTCCTTGCGCCACACAAAGTATGCTGAGAAGTGCTTGAACGTTCTAATGGAACCGTGCTGATACGTCCAAACTTTCGGGGGGTATGGCTACAGGTTTGTTATTGTAAATAGTTTTCTCTAAAACTCACCGACTATCAACGCAATAACCCATATGAATACAATCAGTCGCTTGGCCCGGCCTGTCGTTGCCTTAAACTGAAGAGGATAGACAATGGCATACCATCTTTCCACCGAGATGACTGTGAGCGTCAACACCGACACAGAAACGGAGACAGTCTGTAAATATAACATTAAAAAAATATTTTATAAACAGTTGACGTTCACCAAAATCCGTACATTTAGAATTTATCCTATGTTTTTGGGGAACATAGAATAAGGAAAGCGATCGACAAACGAGACGTTGATAAAATGAGTAAAAAGTGAAAGCACTTTTCTTCCATTAAAATATCATCAGACAAAAGACTTAAGTATGAAGGTATAGAAGAGAGGAAATTGAAATTATGTCTTTATAGACTACAGATTAAGAAAAGAACGTGATTATCACACTATTCTAGTCCTTAGCTTCTCACTTTCTTGTATTTTATATGGAAATGGACAGGTAAGAGCGATAAGGACAAAATGAATCGTGCATGTATTTGTGCTGCATACTATAAATGTTCTCTATACCAGGTAAAAGTATTACTTCTGCCCGGACTGCAGTTAACCAGCCAGATAGACCTGTTTCAAAGAAGTACCAAAGGAACTTTCATCTTGAAAACAAATTCCAAGAATTTAGATTTCCCAGTGTTTTCACCCGAAAGGCATCGGCACGGCTTCCTTGATAAATGTTCAACTGTCATAATCTTGTCACAATTAATTTTATATCTCGTACGTTTCGTATCTGTTTTCAATTCGTCTCACGTAATCCCTCACTTCCCTTGGTGGTATTAAAATGCGTGGTCTATGCTTTTTCTGCTCCTAACTTTGAAAATGTTTTTACTCGAATCTGAGAACAAGTCAACGGTCAACGTTATATACTATTGAATCTATTCGATGGCCGTAAATAGAACGCAACCCCTGCAACATCGCATCAAAGCGAAAGACCGATATAGTTTACATGACGATTTCGATCTGTCTCTCGCCTACGTTCTACCTCTTTTCAGGAAGGAGAAACATAATCACGTTGTTGAAACTTATGGGACTGGTCATGGGTAAACGGAGAGCTTTTGTCATCTCTGCTTAGTCGCAACAAATAAATTATTTATTCAAATAGTCCTGAACTGTTGACAGGAATTCTAATAAATCTAGAGCGTTCGTGGATGGTCTCTATTCCATTGTCAGGAGCCAAAAACGTTTTTAAAGTACAAAGCCTGAGTATATAAGTAAATAATATATTTGATCGGGATCTGATTCTATGTACTTTGAAGGGCATACATGACATATTACAGCATATTGTGTAGATAATACTAGCATATAAAACCAAGACTACCATGGAAACATATATATTGCTTTTTGATTTATGATGAATGGAGACCGGTCGGATTGTACAGCAGTATCTAAGATTCACCTGCTCCGTGGGAGACCTTGTTTTAAGTGAGCTGATATTTTTGCTAACTCAACCCTGCTGCATACTCGATTTTAACTAGAATAAATTTTCATATCCCACTGATCATTAAATAATGGTTTTTGTAAACAAACCGCGGTTTCATAGAGCACGGATAGTGACTACTACTGAAAGATGAAGAACGTGACTGTTTCGAAAGTATTTGCCTTACAAAACCATCTTCTTGCATCTTATGGACTAAACATTCCTGTATAGTGCATTGATTTTATTTTTGGCTGTGGGTCAGATCCAGTTGAAGCGTTGAAACTAATATTTTTTACTTAAGTGTGTTGATCTCACGCTTTGAATGAAAACATTAGTTGTTCCTAAAAGTTGAAAGTCGGCAAACAAAGCATCTATTCCAAATTCCAAATGATGTACGGATGCGAACATCTGGTTTCGAAGCTGAAATACGCATGCATGTTTGGTCATTCCAGAATAGTCTACTGATCACATTGTAAAAGTCTCCGGCAGCGTTGTTGACCTTAATGAAACCTGGCATCAAAGGAGAGAGACAGAAACTTTTTGCTATTTTCGGTGTGCATTACGTTCGGGACTTCCTGCCGTAGGTGGTCTTATAATGGTACCAAATAATTAGATTATTCGTCAGATATACGCTATTCCTTCCGTGCGTCATCTTGACCTATGTTATATACATATATGAAACAAATGTTTTATGAATTCAACGGCTTTTTTCGAGGGAGGTCGTATGTCTATTCCAATCATCCTCATCCTTTAAATCTTTGAAACAGTTCTTGAGGACTTATATTCGTAAAGATTCAGCTTGCATGGAAAATAATAGACTAGTGACGAGCACAAAAAAATCTATACTATTTTTTATAACTTTATATCTTCGCAGTTTCTGAATTTAACCTGTATTCCAATTCGAGAACTACCGGAAAGGGCAATTGTCTGTTGATCTAAAGGACTAGCATATAGAGGGATATACATGGATCTACGGACCTATATGATAATAAGGAAATCTATTTTCCAAATGGATGCGTTATCATCCAGCAGTCATTAATCTGTAACAGATTGTTTTACGTTCCGATTGTTAGACCATTTTCCATTTAATGCTCACGTGATAAATCATTCGTTTTACATAGTTGAATGAAATGTGGGCACATAAACGCAAACTGCTATGTCAACTTTTCGCATTTATATTTCAAAAATTGGCCATAAGTTAGGATATTGGTTTGAACCTGAACAACAATTCTGTAAAACTAATATATTATCTGGTGCGTAATGTTTGTTACGCAAACCTTTTTGAATGTCCCAAGCTTTACCAATTCAATTCCCTAACATAACTTATACCAAGCGGGGATAACGAATTTCTCCATTTCCATTATCCTTTCCTAACACATTATTTTTCCACAAAGACCGTCTCGATGTCACGCAACAACACTCAATATACAAGAACTTTCCTTGCGTGAAAATACTCAACTTCTTGTGAAACTTTTTTTTACCAAAATATGTTTCTAATGCTTCTTCACGATGTAAACTTTTTTCAAGTATCACTGGAAACACAATACTTTTAAGTTTGAATTTTGTCGGTGACAACTCAGTCAGACGTGTTAGCGTCTAGTGCATCATCATAGGAGAAGTGGATGCAAAAGTTTTGGTTGATAAAGATGTTAAAATGAAAGAGTTGCGAACCATGTAGGTATGTATAGATACCACCACGATCACAAAGCTGGAAGTTTTGGTCTATCCAAACCTATTGTAACAATTGTATAGGTTTTAGCTTTATGAAAGCACATAGATTTTGTGGCTGAGAAAACAACAACAAATCATTAAAACTGCGTCCATGTAATCAGTTTTTAGCGAAACGTAAGCCAACATGAGTAGGCATATACATTTCTATAGGTAATATTCTTTTTCCATTTCCAGCACGCAATAGGGGAAAGTAGAGCGAGAATGAATTGAATGGAAATAGTAGAATTGAAGTGTCATTTTCCTGGACAAGGCTGACTAGGAAGTACATAGAAAGCGAATATTGGAAATACTTTCTTTAGACAAGTTTCTCAAAAGTTTGTATTTTGGTAATGTTCATGCTGCCGCTTCTATTGTTAGTTGCTTTCCGCCAGCAAAAATTACTTGTTTACACTCTGACAATCAGGCGGATCGATTTTGATTTTCAAGTTCTTGAGAAAGAGAAAATCAACTTGCTTCAAAATAGGTTTGAGCCTCAAAAACCCTTTTGTTAGTAATCTTGTAATTTTGTTAGTTAACATTATAATGCACTTTTCCAGAAATACAACCACCAAATATGCCAGTGATTGATAATAACGAAGGAGCTTCTGAACTAGGTGGGTAAGTTTCTACTTAAAAAATGTGGTCTTTTGTTCTTTTTGTAATGAGAATATACTTCAGCAAAACCCTTAGAAGGAAACCAATAATTCAATACGTACTATGAGTAGGTATATCTAAACAATTTGCTGATTCAATATTGTGAGTCAATATGCTGTAGGTGTACGTTTTACTTTTCCTTTATTTTATTTTGCTAGAGATGTAGATTTATGAGCATTACTGCATGACATCAGCTTTTATTCTTCAAACGATTAATCATGTCAATTTCTTCGTAAATAAAATAGCATATTGAAAACTCAGCAATTTTCCAGATAATTTTAACAAGTATCTATCGCGAAAGCGATGTTTTCCACGTGTCTAATCAAATCTGTATAAATTGAAACATACGACACCTGATACTTTTTAGTCGGCACATGGAGCTTATTGGTTAGATGGGGAAAATGTAAAATGAAGTGATGCCTTTTTGTGTACGGTCACTTTTGTCTGCGACTTTTCTCTCGTTGTGGCTCAAATTGGAATCGGAAGCAAAAGCAAAGAATAAAATGCAAAAAGACACTATCAACCTGAGCAATAATGAAACCATCTTTGATGTATAAAGTCACTTAAGCCTTTGATGTGGTACAAATGTAACAAAATAATCCCTAGGTATGGATGATTGAGAACGAAAAGTTGTAATGCCATAGTAGAGTAAGTTACAAGCAATGCAACGGACGGTTTCTATGATTGAGTCGATTTTAGGACACGTTGTAAGCTCATTCATGTTTCTGCAGAAGACTGTTTATTGTATCCGGTGGTTTATGTGTATGCTTTTTAGCTTCAACTGGTTTCTGAGTTTCTAAAAAATTGTGAAAAAACAAATTATATTACAATTTTATGTTGGAAACGTTTGGCCGGAGAACTCCACCCTAAAATTTGAGAAAATAAAAGATATAGTAGGAAGAATTTCGTTACCAAACATTCCAAATAGCTTGATATGCACACAATATACAAGTACAGTTTTGATACCTTATTCATTCTCCAACGTTCCAACATTTCTCCAATAAAATAAAACCACATTCGATTGCCACATAGGCTCTCTACTGAGTTTATGGAGCGAAAGTTACAACAATTTGTTATCATTTTATTTCATTTAAATGGGCTTGAAAAGTTGGCCAGGATAAATCCCATTCCGATACATTTTTGCGAACGAGTAATTCCGAAAATTTAAGCAATATAGACATCGAAAGGGAATTTTCGAAGGACAGCCATTTTTATTAAAATCATGTGCTGTAAAGAGTTGACAGTAGAGTGACTTCATTGTTATTATCACAAATTGAAAGGCTATCTTGTTTGCTTTGCATTGTGTAGCTAAGATTCTTTACCGATATAGGCCGCTGTCTATTGCAAAAAGTAACTACAGAAGAAATAACGAAAAAATGGCATAAATTAGTAGTGTGTACAACTAGTATATACTGGCGTCGGCACTTTATTACATGGATCATTGTAACATTGACAGATTGTTATCTCGTCACATGTATTTAATGCAGTGTCACACCAAGAACAGTTATAAATGCATTGTACATCGTTTGACAAAGCGGTTTTCACTTCTGTACAAGTACTATATAAATAATTCTGTATAAAAGGCATTAACACTTCTGCTTCGCGAGTAAAAAAAATAAAATATAAAGGTTACTTTCAGTGACCATTTCGTGAAACACTGTCCGTCTGCAAACTTTTTGTATATTTATACAGGGACAGTTAATTTTGATTCGATTAGAACCGTTTCATTTTCTTGATTCGGGTGCATACACTAACCTTCATTCACTTCTTCATTATAAAATACAAGCATTAAATCTTCAGACTTTATGGTACTGGTTGCGTATCCCGTGAAAGACTGTCCCTTTGCGTCATGCTGTGCTTTATGAAAAAAACTAACCCTACCGAATGAACATTATCGGCTTGGTTTACTGAAAAAAACTAAATGTCAGCGATCATCTTAACAAATATTCTTTTTACATGGTTTTAATTTTAAAAGGCACATTTTTATAGAACCACTTTGATGCTTCGCGTATCAACTGTCAAAAATTCTTTTACACAGGAAACCTAATAAAGCCATGTTACTCATGTTTTATTTTAAAGACATCATTTGGTATCTGAAATTCTCAGAAGTACCAGCCATGTAAACAATTTAATAACACGATTGCATTTCGTGATAGTCTCATCCAACGGAATTCAACAACTTTCGCCCTACAATATCAAAGCTTTCTAGAACGAAAATGCTTGGGAAATTAAATATATTTTGTGCTTCCTCGCATTCCAACTAATGAGAAGACCTAAAAAAAGCAGATTTTCAAAAGCTTCGTTCAACTTTCGACCATATTAGCTCACGAATTTCATTCACACAGGGATTGCCAAGTTTTAAATACTTTTCCTTTTAATTTTCAAGCTTGTTAGTAGCCTGGAAGGAAAAGTTTCGTATTTTATAAAGTAGTCTTATTACATAAAGAGTGCTTACCTGAAAATAGAGCAGAATTTTGCACAAAGCATCACCCAAGAACCAAGTATTAGTCACGTCCCAAACGACCGTAGTCGGCTGGCAGATAAGAATGACGAGAAAGTCAGCAACAGCTAGATTGACGATAAAGTAGTTTGTCACTGTCCGCATAGTAGTGTTGCGAAACACGGCCACGCACACCAGTGCGTTCCCCACAAGGCCTACGATAAAGACAATGATGTGAGCCACAATCAGCGCCCATTCGTAGTGGTCAGGGTAGATGTAGGCCAGAACGCGATCTTCATAGTCTTCTGGAGACTCACAGTAGTCGTTAGTGCAGTTTGATGTTTCATTTCCGCCAGAGTCATCAGAGACCTCCATCCTTGTTTTTATTCCAGTGCCAAAACCACTTTTGTCGGAAGTTCGGTGAAAGCTTGAAATAGCTTTAGTCGTGAATTAGGAGTATCATTTTTCCTTTTAGGGTCACTAATAGCTCAGTTGAAAAGTTTCCTGATGAACAATGCGATAAACTAGGAGAAAGTATGTTATCTTTGTGTAGGAGAGGGGGTCACTGCAGCAGCAGGCTCGATAACATCTTGTCATGAACAAAACGCTTTCCCTTGGACTGCTCGTGCTTTGTCTTCACAAAAATGATGAATTTCCGGTTTCTGATTTCTCAACTTACTATATGATGATAGTCTCTTCAAGAAAAGTTTGTAACTTCAGACAACGTAAGCATTTTGTATTACTTGGGTTCTACTTTCTATTATGTATGAATTGAGAAAGTTGTACAATAGTGCTTTTTCCCATCTGTAAATTACACCGTCAATTGATAGATGGGCTGGGGGATGAAACATCAGCAGCAATTACACAATAAGTAAAAGGTTTTCTTCGCAAAATCGCGTTCTCTGCAAATGATTTTCAACTTGGTGTGCAATGTGCATGTTTTTATGTTACAAGAGCAGTAGTAATTCACCTGTCACCAGCCTAACTTTCTAGAGCAACTTGCTAGTTTGAAAATTGCGGTATAACTTATACTTTCCTATATCTAGGCCATACATCCACTTTGGGGGAAATGCAATTTAAATGGGATCAGGAAACGGAGCAGCTATTACTTTACACTTTACATCCAGATCCATTAAAGTCAAGGAAAATATGATGATCTATCCAGAATAAATGGTTTCTGCCAGCTAAAATCACACAATAAACTGAACCATTTCATTGCTCATTCTCTCTAACACCATAACCGCGAACAAAAGTAAAAGAGAAACTCATCATCCCCCAAAATGCAGCTAAATCACCATATTTCATTGGATCGAAATGGGTTATAAAAATCCTTGCCCTACAACCGCTTCATGGTAAAAACAGACTGCAACGTGATTTCTCCGATGTGAGCTAGTTGCATCCGATTATTTACTTAGATCCGTTTCTCTTTGATGGAAACCAAGCTTTGTTCTAGACTAATGACGTGTGTTGTATCTAAAAAACAAGCTGCTGTTGCTTAATCCTTTCCTTTTTTTCGGGCTGAGTATTGCTGCGAGTAAGGCCGATGTAGAAAGCAGAAAGCTGTGAAATAACAAAAAACTTCTAATTTATAGAATCTAATGAGTAGCGAAACCTGCCTTGCGGTGTTATTTCGTTTGTCACAGAAAGCACAGCTTTTGGGGCATACTGAAAAAATGATCATGTCAAGAGTGATAGATGACAGGGTTGACTACAGTGACGTGTGTGCTTGAAGATCACTGCCCCACAGAAGATGCTGCAAAAGTTTATCGATCTGAAACGCTCCATGAGCCAGAAATATTGTTGGCGAATGAATTACATACCTGTTTGATTTTTCAAGTTCAGCCATGACGCAAAACAGTGAGAAAAAATAATTAAATTGGTGCTTAGCTTTTTATTACTTTGGTTAATGGCTAAAACAAAGATAAAAGCAACAGGAAAGTAAAAAATGGCGAGTACACAAACTATTATTATTTTCTAAAATAAATATGCACGGAACTAATAGGGGAAACGGAATTCTTGGAAATGCTTGCCAAAAGCTGTACAGCTTGATGGCTTTTTATCTTCGTAGTCAGGCTATTTGGCAACATCTGTTTGAGAATGGAAGTAGTTACACTACCAAAAATGGCTGTTTTCATTTTTTAATACAATTTCCATAATGTTGTCATAAATTGCATGCTGTGATACAGTTACAATATCTCCGCATGGTTGATTTCTAGCAGAAAGTGTGTGCACATGAAAACGTTATTGCCCTTTCACCGTGTGTTGAAACAAACTTCTTAAAAGTCCTTCCTGTCAAGACAAAGTTAGCTAGCATAACCGCCTTTCATCTATTTGCGTTATTTTTTTACCATTAAAGAATGTCGTTGGACTTTGATCCTACTTGAAATTGTAATGAATCAGCTCATACCTGAGCTTCAGCAATCGGCAGCCGATTATGTAGATCATGTCCATCTTTGGGGCGCATGATTTATTGCCCAACGCTGACAGGAACAGTTTTATAAATTTGGAAATCTTTAGTTTCTAGACCGGCCCAACATGATCTAAAGGATTTTTGGTCGACTTTTGCTATCGTATGATTTCATAATAGTTTATTATCAACTTCGCAGTTGAGATGATTGCACTAGCAAGAAGACACTTTGCGAACATTTACTAACAAAACAAGTACGGGATCCGCATGACTATCAGCGGCTCTCTATCAGAACCAAATCCGAATAGCAGACTTTCATGTGTATGCCTATCATGCAGAGAGAAAAAATAACAGGAATATCCTAAGGTCTGTATTGTGTTTTATGCCGGAAGGATAAAGCAGTATAGAATCTTCCTCTCCCATCACACCGAAACGAAATCTGTTTTTTGTCCCGATTCTTTAGTAACAAAATGTGGCACTCAAAAAGCTTGCCCCAAGTGAATAGAATAAATAGAAAATGATCTGTTTCTTGAGAGCGCCATACGCGACGAAAAAGTGCTCATGGTCGTAGAAACGTATGTATACAACGAACCTCTTCTTTGAATGAGAAGGATAACCGTCTTTAAGAGGACGACTTTTTACTTCTGAGTCAGTAGGGTAAACAAAGGGGATGTTAAAAGACATGTAGACTGAAAGCAGCAGGTATTTTATTGTACTTGATTCCTCATGCGTATACTTTACGTAAAACAAGGTAAATCTCTGAACAACTGAAATCTATTTTACGCAATGATACAGGGTTAGTTGTTCCAACAATATTGTGAAAAGTACCGTTGAGCTAAGGAGAAAAAACAACATCGCTGCATATAATTTATGATAGAGGTACATCACTTTAGCTGA
>VICI01003725.1:0-12516 GCA_019593645.1 Akabosia matsudoensis
ACGATGAGCGGCCGTTTTCTTTCCAGGACTCATTTTAAATTAGCGTTGAGACTTGTAATTTAAATCGCTTCAGCTGTGAAAATCGAAATCCCTTTGAAGCCCTATCCACAAGAACTCTTGGCAGGAAAACATTAAAAACATTGCTGGGTTGCACATGTATACCTTTACGTACTGCATGTGTACTGCAAATTTTTTGACAAGGAAGTCTAGCAGGAAATCGTACATCACTTTTGCATGACCGCCGACCGTCACAAAAAAAACAAGTACTAGTTTTCGGATATTTTTTTGCAAAACAGTGATTTTCCGAAAATTATGCGAATTGGCGGAGTTGGATGCGAAAAGATGCGAAAAAAGCGATTTCAAATTTTGAAAATTACATCATTCAACTTGGTTTTCGCTCTATTTTAATATGAACTGGACATTCACACATTAGCGGGTGATTATTCGTTTCGGTGCGGAGGATGCGAATGCTCGTCCCTGGTCATAAAGTACCTCGCCAAATTACTCTCATTCCCTTGGAAGCTAACACACTCATCTAACAATATACAAAACAATTCGACGTTAGTGCATGAAAATTTATGAATTCAAAATGTCATTCTATGATTCCCAGTGTATGAAAATGGTTTTTTCAGGCATGAATCTACGTGAGACCATAGAATAACGAGCTCTGCTAACGGCAAAACGGACATCCCTGCTTAGGTTTAAAGCAATAAGAAAATGGCAATGGCGAATACGCTATTAACCAGCAACAATACTACCAACTACATAAGCGTCATGCATTACCACTTATACAAATGCGTATTGTCAATTGTGGAACTCTAAGGAATTTGTAGTTACAAGAACCAGATATTTACATGTGCTATTTAAAAACATGCCATCACTCAGATTTAAACATGTTTGTTCTTTACGTCAACAATATCAATGTACTTAGGTATGCCAAACTCAGCAATCAGAAAAAAAAGCAAGTTAACTAGTAGTACTACTTCGTTGATGGACAGAAAGTATGAGCAACAATATGGTACGGTCAAAGGTTTTGGCTGCATCTGCAAGTTGGGATGTGTGAATAGGGGACAAAAGGAAAGAAACAACCTTATTGCTTCCGATACAGCCGCCCTTCAATTACAGCCCACAATTAAGGTAACTCTGTCCATTACAGCCGGGCCTCTAATTATAGCCATGTCTTCGCTAAAAAATATTATTTAGATCATTTTACGTGGGAGTGGATCATTGTCAATACAAAGTCAGTAAATATTACGATATGCATTTTGGCAGCATTTTTTACAAACGCTTTGTACTTTCGCACATGCAGTTGCACAAAAAAAGCTTTGAATAAACAGGATTGGTTCCGGAAGAACATCACCGTTCGAAAACTGAGACTATATTTACATGTAATTTTAAACGCTTCCTTTGTAAAGCTCAAAGTGGCCTCTTAAGTATTGTTTCAGAATTTTTTGCTGAAAAATTTGCTTTCATGCTTGCGAATATGGCTTATATCTGGTTAGCTTTGTAGTTCACGACCAAAGGATAACATTACCTCAAACGATGTTGTTGTGTGATAATGTGAATTGTATTTTGTATCACACAAAACAACAAACAACATCTAGAACAAGCTCTAATAAACCTTGCAAAATTGAAAGTGAAGCTTGAGTTTCTCCGAGTATGATATGGGACCAGAAGCATTTTATTCCAGTTTCCTCAAGTGACTTTTTAGACGGCCTTTATCCTCAAGTCCCGTTGTTTAGGATTTTTTCTATTGTTCTTATTTTTCGGCTGCTGACTCCACTATGAGAAAATATATGTATTTTTGATGGCTGCATACTTAAGTAATTTACAGATGTATGGATCTAGAGAATTTCTGTATAAAACAATCGAAACAAGTATCATATATATATGTTGGAGTTGAAGAGAAACGAAGTTTTCTCGCAGCAGGTCGTTTCCTTGTATAATGGACATAACATTCTGCAACTAGGCTACTCATTCCCAACTCCTACACAGCTTTCAATGCACTTTTCAAGAGACAGAAATGCGAACTTTTTCTGGCAATCATAACGCTCGACGTTGCCGCTGCTGTCCCGTAAACATTTCTATGTTTTGGGCGCAGACATAACGATCTTTTTTATGAGCTCCACGGTAATTTTCTAGCATTTTTACTACCATCGAAGCTGTAGGATATCCTGTTAGGCGAAGTAAGTTGCGAGAGAAAATGATGCCATGATTTTTTATACCTATTACACACGGGTTCGTTTTCTTCTTAGTAAAACGAAAAATACTGTTGAGCTCATTGAATGAGTGAGCAGTGATGAGAGAATCATATTGACAAAGGCGGTGGTTGCTAAAACCTACAGTCATGCAAGTTTTCACTTTCTTCTTTCTTTCCCCTATTTGTAACAAAGAAATTCTGAATTCTTTCATACATAAACCATTGTGACTTTCAGCACAGCCTCGGTGTATCTATACTTCACTGTTTTTTTAAGTAAAAACATTATTCTGGGTCGTTCATTGTAATCTGCTGCCTTATAGCCTCCCCATTACAATTCTCCCCTGAAGGCTATCACAATCACAAACTTTGTACAGAATAAGAAATATATTGTTAACCTCTGAAGAATAAATGTATACAAATTTTCATCATACTTGCAAACGATTTTATGTACTTTTCGGGAGTTTCAACTTTTGCATTTTGGCATCGCATTGTTGCCCGTATTCCCTTGTGTTCTCAGCCATTCCATAAATTTTCCATTTCATCATGGAGCACTGAGTGAATGATTCATGTTTAAGTAGAGGTTTTCAACAACAACATGTGCTGACGATCATATTATATGCAACTTGTAAAAAACTCGCATCGTACTTCGTACCAAAGAGAGCTGACCTATTCTCGCTCATTCTAAAAGGATAGTTCGGTTCCGAATTCAATACGTTTTGACTGCCTTGAAGAATTACTTGGGTCGATATAACACAGATTTTGGTCGATTACTATCCATCTTGCTGTAAATTACTTACATGACTTGCAGGCAACCATTATCTATCCCCTCTACAGAAAAAAGTACCAAAAAGAACTACAAAATTATTTAAAACCGTGTTTTAAAGAAAAAGACAATTATTGCCATCATGTGTAATGAAAGTTGCAAAGTTGTCTTGATTTCATAAAGTGTCATATTGATTTTCTCCGTGCACATAACGAATGCAGAAATGGTATTTTCCAATCAGGAAACACGAACCTACATATAAACAACAACTGCAAAAATGAGACAAAAATACACGCATAACCCCCCCCCCCCATGTCTGTTTTTATGTTGATTTGAAACTCAGATTCAGATTACCATGTGAGATTCAGTTTGACTAACAATTCTCCAAACAGAATGATGTTGATTACACCATGGTTGAAGCATTGATGACGCTCCAAACGAAAAAAAAACTTGTTGCGATAATGCCATTGATGCTCCAGGGACGCATTATTTTTGTTTTATTATTGATCAAATTTATCATCTTCACTAAGCTTCTTACTCGAATATAAGTTGGAAAAGCTTCCAAACATAGCTGAAAAACAGAACAATGTACAGTTCTATTAGAATGCACAAGAGCAAAATGCCAAATCATCCAGATCTCTAAATGTAACATATATCTACAATCTACATCCTTCAAAGTATACCAGTGAGGTAGTCATATACGCTCGTCAACAGCACAAAAAAAATGTTGCTTCCTTTGTGTTGTTCGTTGTTTACTCGACTTACAATTAGGCAAATTGAAAATGTGATTTATTTGTGTAGTGTGGCAAGAATGCTTAGTTGAAGGAAGGTCTTGAGAAAAAATTCGTAGAAGAGCTACATAAAGGCAGAGGCAAGGGATAAGAAGACCCGTCAGAAACATGCTTTCCTACAATTACACGAATCTGATTTATTCGGATTTACAATAAAGAAGGCGATACTTGGGAACAAAAGTAACCAAACTAAAATATTTCAAGGCGAAAGTTGTCACCTATGTGAGAACCAAGCTTAGAAACTTGCACCTTATTCCATGGTGCGCACTGCTTAACATTTAATAGAGAACTAAATTATGCTTTCTAGTAGACCTGGGAAAGGACAGTTGTGGTGCCATCATAATTGAAGTTTCACATTAAGTCTTAATTTGGCCTTCAAGCCATGAGGAAAAAACACAAGTCTGAAGTTTTCAGATTTTCGAAAGATTCCAAAATAACTACAAAAAGCTACCTCACATGACCTGAGGCACAGCAACAATCTCAACAACAAGGCAGCACAAGAACGAGAGTTTCAGACTTCTTAGAGAATTCCATAAGTGGAAACTTCCAAAATGAAACAGAAAAAGTTCATTATCATTCATTTTATAACAAAAGTGCAATTCCAAAATAGAGTTCATTTTACATTGGACTGGAACCTAGCTTCATTCTTTACAGAAAAATGTCATTCGATCGGAAAGGGCAATTAATATAAAATGTTTCTATTCTTATTCTTAGTTTACAAACTATTACATCAAACTAATCTAAGTGGTATGTGTGTCTAACACGTGAATCCTACCTCAGGGTTTATAATCATGAAGTTCAGGTCTTGACTTTGGAGTGTTCTTAACTTAAGCTACCTGCAGAGTTTCTTGCATGAGAGAAAATTCTCATAAATTACTCACACAGCAGCATCAATTAGGTCTGAAAATTTCCGGTAGCTTAGTATTTTGCAGTACTTAAACTGCGTATGTTCATGATTGGACTCAGTCGTTGCAAAAGAATAGGTTCATTCTCGAAAGCCCTGTTGATTTTAATCAACTTTCTATTCTTTGTACAAGTTGTCCCAGTGCCAAAAACGTGCTCTTTGAATACGTTGCAACTCCCAGTCCTTTATTAGAATACCTAGTCGCATGGAGTGGGGGTGAAGCGAGTGTAAAAGTCCCATTTGCTCAGGACTAAGCAGTTTATTCCTGAGTACTCCTTTATGAGTACGGCATTTTTGGAACTATATTACTCATACTTCGTCGTAAATATTGCTAGGAAAATGTTTTCCACGAAGACTTCGCTCTAGTAAAGATGTCAGTAGTCGGTACCAGCTTTTGAGCTACCATTGAATCAGTAGAAATTAAAATGAGCATCCCTAAATTCAAACCAAATATTGGTTGGAATCGAAACTTTGTTAAATCAAAACGTAGAGGAATAGTAGTCATGTTATTACCTAAGAGTGGTATTTAAGTGCTAGCATAGTTTTACATTTCTTAAATATAGTTTTACAAATGAAATTCTCTGTGTGAGAAGCCGTAGCAATGAGGCTGATGCTGAGTAACACATGTTGGAGAAATATTAGAAAAAGTTCGAGTTTCCATTCGTAGCTGCCACTTCATCAAAAGATAAATAAATTTTGGACGCGTGAGTATTAAAAAATCAATTCAATATAGAGGACGAACAAGCTTACAATCCACGGCAGTCTAAAATTGTTAGCTTCTGTTCTTTTAGCAAGGGGATTTATAAGCCTTTCCGATTTCGTTCACATAGAAACCAGTATTAGTAAAATATCTAGAATTACGATACGCTTTGATTAGTCGCAATGAAAATGTAGAAACCCTATTACTAAGCGACATAATACATTATGCAATGTTGTCAGTGCTGGTTGCAAAAATAGAACAAGTCTCTGTCTGTTTGGTGATTCTTTATCCAGCGGTAACCAAGATGATATTATGTTTTAAGCTCAAGTCAAACAAGGAGATTATTTTGTCGTTGTCACAGGAATTATTGCCATTGTATTATTTTCCTATTGTATCAGATGCTTATTACTATTACTTTCAGGCATCGGGAAACATGTCAGCTTAAACGCGTGTATGATTATACTGTATTTCAGAATGGATTTTTCGGGATGGAAAGGATATAATACGTATGTCGGTACTGAACTTAGTTACTATTTACGGTGTTATGATTATTTCAGTTGGCTTTACGTGTGCCAGATGTACTTATGTTATCTTGTGTATTAAGGCTTTGGTATTGTTTTGCTGCACACTTGACAACATGAATGAAATGTGACTGCTTATAAATCCTTAATATTAGAAATCTCAGGACTAAAAAAGTCAACGTTGTAATTCCTACCGTTGTACCGATAATTCAATAGAGTTCTTTCACTATCAGTTTGCCCCAAGACCTTAGGACAAAGATGTTAGGAATGGTGAATAAAGGGAACCGCAGTTACATTCCCTAAATGATAGTAATTTCGTCTTATCAATACTTACGCTTTCGTGTTCTCGCACAAACATTTTATATACGCTGATAAATAAATGATATGAGAGTTCGAAAGTAAAGACATAGTGGGTGTCGTATGCGCTAAGGTGTTCAAAAGGTTATCTACTCACCACGCTGGGAGATTTGAGACTCTCTGCTTTACTGCAAAACAGACAAAAATGAGGACATATAGGGAAAAGTATGGCCAATTCACTTAGGTTAGTCAAATATATACTATGTGTTTTCAGCTTTTCAATATGATTACACGATATTATGTTGGTCGAACGCGGATTTTTCTAACCGCAGCATTTCTATGGAAAGGGTTCCATCAGGCGACCAGTAACAGTAAAAATGTCAGGTTGCTATTTTTATTGCATTTGCATTTTACTGCTTCTAAGTCAAAATATATTTGAAGACGTGGCTACAAGATGAACAAGTTATGACAGATATGCTAGATTTACAAGTGATTTCTTATAATGTTCTACGAGAGCAAAGATTTTCGCACCCATGTTGTTTTATGCTCCTATAACAATAATACGTGTAGTCAATGCGGCGGCATGCACTCATCACCTTCAACGTATCCTAGAAAAAACAAAAAACAGGAGGAGAAAGTTTAGAGGGAAATGGTGAAACTATGGCTCTGGAAACTACACTGGCTCCTCAAATGATAGAAGCGAAGGCTTTAGAAGAGAAAATTACTCGATGTAACCTGAAACCACGGTAACCGAACTCAGTATTAAGTTATCACAAAGTTCGTGTTTTGATAGGTAGTTGAGCTTCATCATTACTATTATCATTAATTCACCTACCACAATCTGTAAATAAATAGAGAGCAAGTGGGAATCCTCACGAAATGAGGGTGTCATCAAAGAAAAGACTCAGCATAAGTAACCACGTTCTTCCTTTTTTGAAAAAATGCTTTTAGAGATGTTTTCATTTTGTTACTTTCTGTATCTTTTCGCGTGAGTCGCGTGAGAGTGAAATGGAAGTGGAACATGATTTTTACGATGGTAGTATAATACGGAAATAATGACATCATTTCGTTGGAGAGCAGTAATGATGATACGACGTAAGAAATGCTGACAAATTATGATAAACAAAATATGGTACTATAAAGCGTATGAACTCGTTTACAATCGTCAATCGAAATTTGAATCTGTCGTCCAAAAGTTCTATTCGTGCCATTTTCCCAGTTCGTATGTAAACACGAGTGAAGAGAATGAAAAAGCAAAGCAAAACACATGCCATAACCATGGAATATTGTCATTTTATAGTTTGTTTTCGGCCCTGTTATGACATCCGTCGCCACTGGGGAAAATTATTGTTCGAAAATATAATGAGCTGATTTTGAGACTATATAAACTGCCCCTGCGTTAACAGAACCTCAGGATATCTATAAACTCGTCTCGACATCCCCATCATTAATAATATATAGCAAATGCTTCATGATTGGTGCGCGTTTTGTCACGTAAGTTTTCGTAGGCAAAATAATCTCTAACGAAATGTTCACATACCCACCAAGTCTATGAATTTTAAAAAATAAATTATAATTACTAAAATATATTAAAATAAGTTGATCAAGCCTTTGTTCCGTATTAAGAGCAACAGTTAACAAACATCCAAAAAAAACAGAACATTCTACAGACGACAGGGCATAAAACACACAAGAATACTTACCTTTTTTATGTCTTTGAAATTATGCCATACTTTGTTCCAGTATGCCAAAAGAAGGAATGTTGCTTTATTCGCGGCAGCAAGCGAAGGGATGAAACCAGGCCCACATGAACTGGATGGCTTGCAAAGTTATTTTTTTATTTCAAAAGTATTTCGTACTTCTGATGAAGTTGCACAATCTTACTTAGGCAACTAGCAACGTCTCAGAGATGTAGCAGATTAATGTGGGTAATAACACGATCAGCTCACGTATTCATGATTAAAGATGAAAACCCACCGAGTAGAAAGTCATTCGTCAACGTTCAAACTCCCACCGATTCCACAGGGGGAAATAAGCAAGGAGAAACAAGGGACTGGAACACTGGATGCACAGCAAGGAGGTTTAGGTTGGAAAGTGGAGCAGCAAGAATACAAAACTATTTCATACTGATAGAAAGGACAAAGTAATTTGGCCAGAGCGAGACTAAATATGATAGTTATTATTATTGTAGAACAGGGGGCAGAGATAAGACGGTAAAAAAGGGATAGAGTTGGGCTCACTGGGTTAAGCACGGCATCAGCAATGGAAAGCTAATGGTTGTGTAAGTTCTCAAGAGGCGTTATTTTCGTGGAACTTGGGTGAAATGAAAAAATAAGAAGGACCTTGTTGTTATATCTAGGAAGACAGTTCCGTTTTTTAATGTTGTTCCTCAGATTCTTTTGATGCCAGGGTTGAGTGAGATTTAGTGATAAAAAGCAGTTCCCATGCGAGGAAGCTAAAGCTTGGGTGTACTTTCATAGATAATGTGTGAAACAACAGAAAGAAACAAGACATCACTGCTCGGTGTTTTCGCATGGAGGAGGTTTCCGTAACTGAGCATTGCTAGTGCATTTTCTGCTACTTTTACAAGAATGTCTAAGGCAATAGATGTAGACGTTCTAACACTATGGTATCGAGCTAACATCGGAAAAGTTCATAAGATGCTTTGATGAGGAGTCCCCACTGGCTGTTTGCATCTAACTTTGCTCATGGATATGCGGTACGTCTAAGTTCTTATATGTTTGGAGGGAAATAAAGCGTATCCACGTATATCTTTTTCTTGTGTTAGCCGATTTACCTTACCACTGGATTCCTGTTTGCAAAATTCAAGATACACAGTGGATCATTTCGTAAAATGCTTATGGCCCAGCCAAAGTTCTATGAAATCTTAATGGATGGTGTCATGGTAAATCCAGACAAAGGTTTTGAATTGAAAGCTTATGGATTACGCCGAGAAAAGAGAGAAAGGATGTATATCAGCTTGGTAAATAATCAAATGTGTACAAATAAGAAAGAAAAGCTACTTTCGTTTCGTAAGCAATACAAAATATACATTAAGACTTCGGCCTAAACTTTCCATTAGTTTGCCGAGTTTTTCTTTCCTAAACCGAGAGACGGACAGAGCCAACGAAGGACTTAGCACTAATTAACTGAATGATTGATGTTGAGCGAAAGCAATTAGTCAAAATACATTTTTTTTCGGAAGCACTTTCTACAAAGAATTGCTTGCTTTATGTGACGTATTTAGCCGAAGTAGAAGGATACTATAACGCACATGGGTCCAAAAACTACTTAAAGTCAATTCTAAATCATGGAATTAAACAGAATAAAACGTTTGTGCACGATTCTCGAAAGTAGCGAAAGGCGTTCGCAAGATCTTCATTATGCGCTACACAAGACGTTCATCATGAACGAAACAAAATCTTTATTATGCGCTAAACAGAATCTTTATTATGCGCTAAACAGAATCTTTATTATGCGCTAAACAACATCATTATAATTTGCTTACCAATATCTTTATTATGCGCTAAACAAGAACTTATGCTTACTAATATCTTTTTTATGCGCTGAAAAAGATCTTTAGAATAAGCTTACCAATATTTTTGTGAAATATGCTTACCAATATCTTTGTGAAATATGCTTACCAAGATCTTTATAATGTGCTTACAATATATTTATTATGCACTAACCAAGATCTTCTTAATTCCATTAACAAGGCCTTCATGATGCGCTAAAAAGGTCTTCATGATGCAGTAGAAGGGCCTTCATGATGCGCTAAAAAGGTCTTCATGATGCGGTAGAAAGGCCTTCGTAATGCGCTTGACAAGATCTTCTTCATGATCTTTATGATCTATAAATGATTCCTGAAGTGACCGGTTTTTCGAAACTTGCACTCACGAATGCCATTTAGTTGACAAACGCGTGTGCCAAATTTCACGTCCAACGTGTGGAAGTTAAAGCGTTTCTGTCATTTCTCGATATCTGACAAGTGGACGGATAGACGGAGGACAGACGACACCTAAGACGACTTTTTATAGTAGCTTTTGCATGTATTGAATGGAGCAAATATTTATTTACAAGAATGACTTGTCCATATATGTTGATAGAGAAATCGACTGATGTAGGACATATTTTCATGTTACTAAGAGACTCTTCGCCACAAATTAACTCGTCAAAAAGGTATTTTGCATTCTATTTTGGTTTGTAACTCAGAAAGCAAATAAGTTATGTAAATTGAATACTATTAATCAAAAAATGATGCATAGTATAGTTCCAATATTTAGTAAGTATTTTTGTTGTAAACTGATAAATTGGTTTCCGAACAAAAGTGCGTCAAGTAATCAAAAAGATCCTATTCATCTAGTCATGCAAACATTATTGCATGTTGGACTGAATCAATATTGGACTAACAATATATCTCACATCAAACAATCAATAAAAGTGCAAATAAGTGTTCAAAACTCTTCTGTTCTAATTCTTCTTGCAGAATCAAGCTAGCTCAAAGACTTTGGAGCATACGAGCATATTATTGGCATATCTTTCATTTTGCAAGTAAAAATGCGAATGTAACACAACTTCACCTTTTCACTCGAAATGCTTACTATGCGATTAACTGTGTATTCAAAATGTGATTATTAACAATCATAATCATAAAGCAATTTCTACCAGCCATACGTGAGCTCTTACTTGGCAACCACCATGAGCATTTCCAAGAAAAAGCTTCACAACATTTTCTACTGAAACTCGAAACGCCTTTATAATTGGCTGTAACAGTCTTTAAATCTGAAACCAATACTCTAACATGTAAATGTTTAACCAAAACTTCCTTCCTGTGTCATCTGAGGTGTAGTTAATGCTCAGGACATCGATGGTATAATATAGTCCAAATCCAACTTATGCATTTAAACTAACAGTTTATACTGACAAAGCAATAAATGTGTGGGATAAAGAATTTTAGTAAGCTGCATATGGTAGGTCTTAAGGTTCGTGTAGCTAAGTCAGTTTTATGTATATAATACCGCAAAATATAATTCTTGATTTAAAAGCACACAAAATCCACACATTTCCGGGAAATATAAGGGATAGAAGAACAGTGATACATGTTTTGTAAATTTTGTCATCACATCTCTTAGTTAATTGCAAATTCATTGTGATACTTCTTCATTACATTTTCTGGTGTGACTGTGCGTGGTATCTCTCTGGAACGTTGCTCTCCGAGAGTCCTATTTATTATCCGGCATCCACTCGATCATTATCTGTTTCGCTGGGTTTGATACTTTCAAGGAAAAATGGTAGATAGTCACACTTTGTCAAATAATTTTTAATGAAAATTGATCTACTCGAAATCACTAAATTTCTCTGCTTATTAGCGTGAAGTGATATCCGTCCATATTGGACAAGCTGGTGTCCAAATGGGGAATGCCTGTTGGGAGCTCTACTGTTTGGAGCATGGTATACAGCCTGATGGAAAGATGCCTTCAGACAAATCTATAGGAATAGCAGATAGTTCTTTCAATACATTTTTCAGTGAAACAAGCACTGGGAAACATGTTCCAAGAGCAATATTTATCGACCTGGAGCCTTCAGTAGTTGGTACGACTTTGTAGCATTTAGAAACTACTAAATTTCTCAATATGTTTTATTTCGCATGCTTAGAGACATTCACGTAACTTTGAAACTCCCTTTTGGCATTTCACAAGAAAAACATTCATTGAAGGAGAATGTTTTTGAAAAAATAATTCGTTATGTAAGACCAAACAAGGTACCTGGGGAATTATAGCTTTGAAAAACAAAATAGGATGACAAGCATCAGTCTAGAGGTTCGACCATTGTTAGATATATTCCTAGTAAATATTGTTGGTAACTGTACTTACGTGAGAAACTGTCTTCTACCCGCTTAGGCTTGTTCATAACAAAGATGGAGAAAGACTACCTTAATATATTCACCTTGTTAAAGGGTAGTGTGTACCTGCTCCATATATGAATTTCTTAAATGCGTGTGCCTTAAAGAGTAGCTGAATGTAATTTAGACTGTCGCTGCTAATTTAAATCGATTGTTCATGTTGAGATGATTGATTTACAGCAATTTTCCTTGGTAACCCTAGAAACGGTGAACCTAACCTAATGCCACATACAGAGATAGGGTGTAAACTGTATAACAACAGTATATTTTTTTCGTTAGCGCCTTTCACGTAGTTCGCGAACGTTTATAGCATAAGTCGGGTTTGGGACATGCAGTGTGATGGGCTGTTTCCGTAGTTTTAGACTTTCTCGCCGCATTCGATTTCAAGTTAGCAGTTAGGTCCTAATTTCCTACATACTAAGCTAACAACTAATGTGC
>VICI01003726.1:0-12515 GCA_019593645.1 Akabosia matsudoensis
AATATAAAATTGAAAAAAAAAATAAATGTAGACATTAAATATGAAATATGTGTTGAGTGAATTCCATCCAATAATCTGCTACAAAAGTAAGCCATAGCACTTAGCACTAACTCATTTCATTGTATATAGTTTTCTTTGCTTGTGTACACGATATAAAAAAGTAAGTTATAAAACGTTTTATGCGTAAAATGTGGAATAGTACATTTAAGAAATAATCATCACTGGTCATTACTACTTGTAGTCAGCATAAGACACCAAAAGTACGTTGTTTTATCTCATCTCTGATTAAAAAGGAAGAAGGAAGTTTTTCGTTTGGGAAATGCATGCGGATTTAGATAGGACACATGCCAATCAGATATTTCTAATAAAATCAGTTCGAGCATAATTTCGCAAGAAAAATTAGATGAGGGGTAGGTTTAGACTATGTAACAACAAAGAAATGAACAAAAAAAAATACAAAAAAAATAAAATAAAAAATAAAAATACAAAAGCAAAAAGAAGAAAAAAAAAAGTAGTACTGGAACACCCTGGGAAAATCGATTATGCAAACAGTTTCAAATAAAATGCGTTTAGGAAATACAACGTCAATCCTTTATAGCATATTTGAAGGGTGAAACGGTTGGGGTAAAAGGTAAAGAGTTTGTGAGTTTGTATTATGTATATATTACTAGGCTATCTATATAAATGTCAATCCATTCTAATATTCATTGCATTAGTAAAACACTTATCCTTATAGTCATTCAATTACGTGGTGTAGCGATTGTGATGTATTTTAACTTCCATTATGAGCTGTGAATAAAGTTGCTATTACTGTATTAAAATAAGAAAGTGGTTGCATTGATTCGACTTAGACAAATTCATACTTCAAACGGAACGGACGGGGTTGTAAGCCAATGATCTTCCCTTTTGACCTTCCCTTCCCATTGAGCAAAATACCCGGCTCATATACAAACTATTCTATGTGATACGATTCTACAACTTATTGCAAATTGAAAATTGAGTATTTGTATAGTTTATTTTCCTGTACAACTTTTAATTTATACTGGAATTCATGTAAAATTGTGGACTCATACCTACATAAACTGGTCAGGACAAGTTTTGGATCATGGAATTCAATATAGTTATTTCATCTTGTTTTTTTGTAGTGTACTCGTTCTTAAGCGTGTACGTGAATGTTGTCGCAAGGTTTTGCAAGTGAGAAAAACATGTCTCAGTGTATCAAGGTCAAAGAGATGTGTTTACAGAAACGCCTGAAGTTTGCTACTGAAGAGTCCATGTGTTAACGGCAAATGTTGACTGCAAGTACATAATGAGTGCACCTACTTGGGACTTGTACCCATGACCCATGTTTGAGTTTCTTCACAGCGATTTAGTTTCAGATGCGGCCTGTCTTTAGTCAACAGACAGACCTATTTTTTCCCACCCATACTGATTTATATCTTAGGTTGCTGTATAATGAGATGGGAAGGTTAGGAAAAATACCGGCCAGGAACGCAATTAAGTTGCAACGTCAGCGCGCAACCTGTAATCACGCAAGTTTTTATCATCGTTTGAATCATCGTCATCTTTGTTTCGCCTTTGGAGAATTTTAATACATCCATACCTGGAGAGTATTTCGCTATTAACTTCAATTTCAAAAATGAAGAGCCTTACTCGTAAAGTTTTTTAGTCAGGAAGTTCCCGCACTTGCATTTTGGGTACGACCATGAAACGTACTAGCGTTTTCCGCAGTCAACAGTTCATTTCTTCGAAATTCATTTTTCATTGAGTACTTTGAAGTATGGTGAATAGCAGTTGAAACAATCTGAACGTAACAGCATCAAGCTACTGCCTTTTTCATGTACGATATTCAGTAACAGTGGCATCTACATCGGAATACACAGTCGCTTTGAGTGAGTCAATTATTTAAATTTTAAAATAATAAATTTATTCACTGGTGTTCACGAATAAAAAAATCCAAGCTTTTTACTTTCAAAGCGAGCTACAGCAAAATATTCATTCTATAAAAGGCAACGAAGTCAATAAACTGATAAAAATCGAAGTTTTGTTATTTGTCCCTACGAGAGCTTTTCCTATTGGCGATACTGGCGATCTGTCGTTATTGTTTATGCAATTTTGTCCTACGTGACTAACAAATGTGATCAAGTCTTTTACATCTCTTACCAATGTGCCATTAACATTTTTAATAAGTATCCCACTAAAGAAACGAGTACACTTTATGATTACTGTGTTTTGATTGTTCGTGACAAAAGAGCTCTGCAATGTCACACGAGCAAAAACAAAAAAGTTATCATTGATCATAATAACGTAACCTACACTCAATCTTTCAGGCTAACAAAAATGCGTGTGGTTAAATGAAAAAAATTGTCGAGGAACTTATCGATCATACTTTATAATCTAGGGAAATATGTTCGTCAACATATATAGCTTTTGCAGGGTTCGAATGTAGGTTCATAAGCATGTAATAATTTACAAACATTAAAAAACATCTATACATTGCTGCTAATCTACACTCGCATTTTTTTTCTTTGCAGAACCAAAAACAAGTTAACCTACAACACGTGCTGAAGCTGGTGTAATAGGTTGCTCGCACATCTATTAGGATTTGGGATTGATAAGCTGTTTACGATTTGGGGATATGCACATAGTTTTGGCCATAGCAAGTAATAAGATTGCTTCTCAGCATTAGGAATCAAGTAACCTGAAAGGATCCAACATTTCGCTTGTCACAAGATGAAAAACAGATTCTTTGATGTTCATTTTGTATGAAAGGAGCAACAACGTAATTTCAAACTTGTTGAATTTGGAAAGTTCATTCAGGTTGAGACTTGCGATACCTTCTTGTTGTTGCGATTACCTTGTACGAATTTTTTCGTGTTGGTTAAAGGAGTCGCGGTTCTATTCATTTCATATACAGCTCTATAGCCATAACTGACCTCCTGCGAAGAATATATATATTTTTTGTTACAAACAACATTTTGTGAACCGATGCAACATATATGAAGAATCCAACAGACAAGTGCTCAACGTGATTAAATTAAACAATTATTCCCTACCAAAAGGAAGCTCTGTGTATGCCTATGCTAGTGAACAAATTGTTGTGCACAATAGCAGTTGCTAAATTGGTGATTTCGAAATTCAATATACGTACTTTTACCATTAAGGCAACAAGTCCTGGACATTTTTTGTTGTTTTCTGGTTTTCCAACAAGATAAAGTTTGACTTTTAGTGATACTCCATCGTTATGTCTATTCATCTTTTTCCCAAAGTGGTCTTCTTGGTAGTTTTAATGACATACATGAAAGCTACAGAAGAGTTTAAAGCTACCCATCCTCCCGTAGAAAAACATGAGGAGGAACAACAGCAAAACGACGGCTATATTCACAGGATCAAAGGAAGTAAGACAAGATTTATTTCTTTAAAAGTTTAAAAGCTCATTATGACGTGTTTTGTTTTTTGCAGAAAATATTTATGACTCAGTTAAAGATTAAACAAATTTTATGCTTCAAGCTAGATCATTTTGTAAAATGTGTTCAGCGAAGCTTTTGTCTGACTCTGTGACGCCTGCATAACAAATGAATGAGTTTTAATTTTAATCATTGGCTATGTTTGCACACAACCCGAGTAAAAGGTGCCTAATAACAGGGCGACGTCCTTTTGATGACGATGNCTTTTGTCTGACTCTGTGACGCCTGCATAACAAATGAATGAGTTTTAATTTTAATCATTGGCTATGTTTGCACACAACCCGAGTAAAAGGTGCCTAATAACAGGGCGACGTCCTTTTGGTGACGATGTGTGGCTTTTCCATATTTTTTAACAAGAATTAAATGATAGAAAAAGAATCCATCTTCTACATAGTAGGAATATATTAATATCATTGTTACTGAGTGGAAGCGTTACTAAAAATGATTTTGTGCGTGCCAAGTTTTTACGAGGTTACCTCTGAGGCAGCTCTTAAGCACTATTAGCCTTGAACATTGTCCATATTGTATTGATTGAGTATCCTTCATTTGGTAACTTTTAACGGCAACTTAATGATGTTCATTTCTTAACTTCATAGGATTCCGTCGCAATTCCTCCAATGCTCAAGTTTGCTGATGGACCCTTCTTACTATTTTCTGGACAACACTTCGGGTCTCCCTCGACAGTTGCTTAGAGGATGTCTACACGGTCATCGAATCTATAGTTGGTTGGAATTCAACTAAGTTAAATTATTCCTATCTAGACACTTTTTGTATGGATATGCTCTCGCTTGCCTTTCCGAGATATAATTGAAAGACAAATACAGAGTTTACTTTAAATATGTAGTAAATTCGAGATGTATTTTAAGAAAAAATGGATGTTTCGGTGTCTGTGATATGCGTTAGTATATAGTATCGATTTGGTGGTAAATAAAGTATAACTCGTTGGTGTACTATTCGTTAATTTGACGTGAAAATGTCATGATTTATTCAGGTAGCATTGTCCACGTTCGGGATCCTCTTACGATGAATGTTCTAGTCATGTAAGGTTCATATTATTTGCAACTAGATCGGGTAATTGGTAATGTGGAACAGGATGCCCTTTCCCTTAAAACCTATAAACATGTTTGTTTCTGCAAAAGATTTGTGAATGTTTTATAGTTGTTTCGTCTTGTTGGGTATGGGTTTCATTGTACTTTCTATGAGTCACATGGTCCAGGAAAAAAACGAAATTATTAACATGTACCCGAACAACTTTAGGTTTTTTAACGCATGCTATATTCCATCCAAGTTTATAGGCTCAATATATCCCAAACAAAGCCAAATATCACCTCGAGGTTTTCGGTTGTAAAGCAAAGGATTGTTACGGCGAAGGCGATTGATATGTTTACAAGTAAAATGAAAGACGCGTATGGGCCTGTTCTCTTGTTGCGAAATGTTGTCCAAATATTCGCACGCTCTTGAAACTTGTGGTTGTGGACGCATGTGAAATGGGCCATAAAGTTTTTAAATACCTAAATGAACACGAGGAAAAACTTTATATCCCTTTCATTTAGATGCTTATCAGTGGGTCATTCCAATATCCTAATGTGATGGATGCCATCAATAGCACAACTGTTATGAAGTGCAAGTTACTCCTCCTACATTAATACACATATCTCACCAAATATTGAAATCAAATTAACCTTCGAAAGAAATAACTTTCAGTCACCAGTCACAAAAAATATATTGAAGGTTGAACTCTTTATTTTACTTTTGACATTCAATACATGTATCAGACAAATTGTAAACCGTGGACTGGAAGGCTTTATACGCAATAGATACGTTTACATACAGGTAAATAATGTAAACTACATATTAATTTATCCGATGTCGTGTTGTATTCATGCTTGCATCTGTATTGGCTTCTTCCACCAAATAAATACTAGTTTGTACATTGCTGTTGGCTGTGTGTAGTTGTATATGTTGAACTCGTGAATTGCATGTTTTGCTGAACTTTCGCTTGCAGTAGCTTTTACTTTCGGAATTACACAACATTTTACATGAAATTTCTTCCAAAGCAGCTGAATTCTCTTAGTTTGACATCTTATTGACAGTTTTCGAAAAGGCCTAAATGTCGAGAATCCATTCCAATAGATGCTGAATCCAGAAATGAAGACAATAAGAATTCAACTTGTAAAGCAGGGATATAACGAATAGTCATATAGTGTATTGAACGAACGTTAACAGTAAAAGGTTTCACATGTAACAAAATTAAAACTACAAAATAATACGAAAAAAACCTTTCACAGATTAATAAACTGTACATATTATATACAAATAAGAAACATTTACAGAACAATCCGTTCCTGTTAATCAGTCTAAAAGAAGACACCCTTTCCATTCAGCAATCACTCGAGTATACAAACAAAAAATGACTTCATTCACATCATAATGAAGATTGACGATTAACTGAGTTTATACGGTATTAACTTGACCATTTCAACTTCAATAACCTGATTACGCATTTTCTTAAACCCAATTATATTGTATTATAATTTGTTTCTCACGCACGCACAAATAGGAAAAACACGTAAACATTCATAATACTAGTGTAACATACTTAAATTATAACTACTCCAATACCAGAGTAACATTTTGTGTGGTCGGCCGAGAATACGCTTTGCCGGACACGGTTTTGACAACTACTTGATAAGTCATGCCAGCTTTAAGGTTAGAATCTTCCAGCAGAACCATAGGGGGTTGTTCTTTTGGCACAAATTTCTGCATTGGTTTGTTCATACCTCTTCTGTTCAGGTAAACATTGAATCCATCGAATTCTCTGGAAAAAGGAATATATACACCACGGTAAGTATCAGAAATTTAAAATCCCTTCTTATACATCATAGGTAAAACAATACAGAAAAAATTAAAATTCCTTCGAATGGTCTATGATGAGGTTGGCGGATTTACATCATTATTTCTCACGCAAACATATTTAGACGAAGAAAACTGTTTAGTTAACGATAATCTTATTCAAGAGTACCGCTTACGTGTCTGCCATTGTTCGCAGTAATTAAGGAAGAAATACAGCTAACGTAAATGTACCTAAGCCAAGCTCACTTACAATATGTATAATGAGTTAAAGAACTCGTAAACAAAAATTTATTTATGGACCGAGAATTGAAAATTTCTTAAGACGCTGTTTTTGCCTCCTGACTAAATCTGGTTAAAAATTCTGTTGGTTCAGAGCAAAATTCAGAACAAACATCTTACCCAGCTTGGTCTGGAGGAGCGACCCATTCCACGAGGAAACCGCTTACACTATTGTCTGACTCATCTTCGTTCATTGTCACGCTAACTTCAACAGGTTGCAAGGGTAGCGTTCTGTACTCTCTCGTTAATGGTTCCGACTGTTGCCCTTGGCTTATTGTAACTACTGAAATGTTATACGCTCGACCAGGAGTCAGATCGTAGAATCCAGGCTGAACACGGCCATTTTGATATTCATGCCGAGAAACTAGTATTGTCGAGGTTGGGCTATCTGGAGGGTCTATTTCTACCTGCGTACAAAACATTTAGAGGTTATAGTCATTAATACCATCATCATTATCTCTCAAAAGAAATTGAATGGTCATTCCCGACAAAGGAAAATTGACTGAAACATGCTGTGTAAATTTACATTGGTGATTTCTTTACCTTGTAGAGATCATACGTTCCTGAGGGGGGTTGCCAGTAAATGAGTAACGCAGTTTCGTTACGAAACCATACGACAAACCGTTCTGGTGGATTAGGCTCTGAAAGCAGGAGAAATTCGGCGATAAAGAAAGTACTCATGGAACCACCGAACGCATCTGTGTACCACACCTTTGTTTTACATATTATGTTTGCTTACTTGTTGTGAAATTTCCAGTAATGGGCTGAGAGACCTCGCCTTTTGACACAGCAAAAACTTGAACTTGGTAACTATTTCCTGGCTCCAAGAAAGAGCTCAATGAAACGCTTCTATCCTCAACCGAAAATGTTTTTGGCTGTTGCTGTTCTAGAGACTGTTGTTGCACGTCCCTCGGCTCATCGACATTATACGGCTGAAGGGAGGGAAGCTGGGAAAGTTGAACTTCGAATTTTTCATACTCGCCATCGTCCGGAGGATCCCATGAGAAGACTACTTGTGATCCCGACTTCACATCAATAGACAGATTTCGCGGAGCCGTAGCGAAGACATTCTTCAGCTCATCTTCATGCAAAGGAAAGTTGTCCTCGCTAAGTTGTTGGTGCTCATCCTAAAATAATCCAATACAATTTATAATTTGTTTTCTTCAAGGGTTTTCCCCTACTCTTCTAATTTTGATAAGAAGATGATGATGCGATGCTTTGAACATGTAATTTTTAGCCTCAAAAAAGTAAAATATGAAAAGTTAACTAACCGGCTATCTTTGCCATGAGGCTTTACCGGCTTAAAAGAAAAAAAAAAGATGATCTGCTTTCAGTATCACTTAAAATTTCTCTAACGTCATCACGCAAAATTTCAAATAAAAATATCTAATAATACGTGATGAAACCTTATTTCCCATACAGCTCATTTGCACACTAAAAAACGGACTGTGCTTTGCAATAAAATTTGCTCGTGCACTAATGCGATAACAGAAAAATGGATGAACAACGAAAAACAGTGCAACCCGATGCTTTTAGATTTTCTTGAACTCTACTAAATTAGATATGAATTGAATGCATAACGGGCTTTAATTACGTTTCATTCATTTGTTTTCATTTTTCTAATTTAATTAGCGACCTTTTTCACCATGCGTTTACGTATATGCATATGAATTTGATTGCAGCGCTTTAAGACAATAAAAACGTTATGACTTTGACGTTGAAAAAAAGCGACCCACTTGGCAAATAAACACATATAATTGTATAATTTGATATTTTAAACAAATGATTCCTCGTCAACCCGTATGGTTATCAAGCAGCCAGTGTCGATAATAAAAAAAATCATAACAGGGCTTGCGCACAATTGAAATGAATCAAAGGCAAAAACTTTTACATGCACAACTGCAACTTGCAAAAAAAAAAGTCAGAGCCATCATGCAAACACCTACCGCACAGAATAAACAATCAAGATTCGAAAATTCATATTGTTCTCTCTTTTCTTTCTGCGTTTCTGAATACTAGTTGAATATCTGTTTGAATGAGAAACTGGATTTACCTGTGCTAGCGGTACCCCTTGTGCATAATGTTTGCAGGGGTCATAAACACACGAAAACGTTAACAATAGAAGGCCCACACTGTGTAAATGTTTGCAACTGGAAAGTTTCTCCATTGTTAAGGACCTCCTCGAGAAAAGAGGACACATGACAATCCAAACCAAGTGAACAAAAATATACTTATCAACACGGGACACGTAATCAGAGTCAATTAACTTTTTGACATCACCGTCCCTTGTACACAAAAATCTGACAACAGGCAAACATGTTACAAAGATAGGTCAATGAAGAAAAATGGAATGCTGTCAGGTAAAAAAACACTATAGAGCCCTTCTCCTGGTTTTGATGTCGGAAGCAGACAGAAGCCACATGTAGCTAACGTATCACTCGTGCACAAACGCCCAAAGAGAATAAAATGGATTTTTTATCACGTAAAACTCAGAATAATAATTTTTGATGATTTTAAAGATGAGCTCACAATCACATTAACTTTTTTTTTTTTTATCTACACTTTGCCAAATGTACAAAATGGATAAATGGAAGATGTAAAGGACATATGCGCACAGAATCTATTTTTTAGCAATATTATTTGAACTACAAGTTTAATAACTTCGATCGCCAAGTCTTCAGCATAACTACTAGCTCTTCAACATGATTTCTTCTTGGATGCTGTTTATTTTGTTGACGATGGTAATCTTTTTGTTTTCATGCGGAGCTGCCGTTGCAGAGTGACTCTTTTTACTTTGTAGACCTACACGAGCTTGATGAATACAAGAAGATGCTAGTTTTTGATGAAAAATCTTGTAAAAAGAGATACAGAATTACATCCTCTCGTTGCCCTTCTCGCGTAACACACGATCAAACAGAGTACATTAGAGCCTACCTTAATATTTTGATAGCATTTAGTGCTATTCTCTAATAACTTGCTAAAATACTTTTTCTCCTTCTTTATAAACACTAAACCTCCCTGCAAACTTCACTTGCACTTGTACTAGGTTTGTATGCTGATTAGAACAAGATTCGGCTTCTTTCTCATCATCATCGGGTATTATTTGTGTAGCTGTCGGTCTTGTTTGTCTTTAATTGTTGATCGTCATCCAAATAGCTTGAATGTATCCATTTGTATGAGTTTTTGAGTACGAAGGTAGATATAGCGTGTGATCATGATTGTGATTTGACGGGTTTTCCTTTTTCGCAAAGAAGTCGACTTTAAATATTTTTCAAATAAATCTCTCCCTCTATTTCGAATAGAACTCTGTACTCGTCACACATGCAGCAAAAATACACATTGTAAATCAATTCTGAGTAGACACATCTAGTCGGAAAATTATCAAAGCACTTCATCAAGAGCGCTATACAACTAGTTAGCACAACACCGTTCACGCCATGATGACATTTGAATACTGGTCATAATATCACTTTTCCTTCTATTTTTTAAAGGTCTTTCCTATTATCTATTCCTGTCGTCAGTGGCTAATGGCTAATAGTTGGACAGTTTCGCTCAGTGTGCAGAGTGCGTTGCTACAATACAATAGCTATCGGACGAAGGCGTGAGGATGGCAGAGTCATCTTCAAGTTAGGTTTTAACCGTGCATTTAATGGATTTATATTGTACTTGAACGCTTATTTTATCCGCAATGCCCACGGCCACTATGACTTTTATTTGCAAGTAAATCACCAATTATTTTTAAACATTACTGTTCCTAGATGTATTCTTTACTACCAGTGATATTGACTATTGAAAATTGTTTTGAACACTACAAAAAATTCCTATCCATTTGCGTTTGAAGACACTGACACTATCAGTGCTAAATGTTGTCTGCTTTTGATGACCAAAGCGCTCACATTAAAGATTCTTGCACTAATGTGCAAATGCAGTGACCAGCATTGGCGGAGAGAGGATTATGCTGTGGCTACAACAAACCATTCAACGCTCCTGCTACATAAGCCAGGCCACAAACTTCACCGTTTCTAAACTTGATATGCCTTATGTCTTAACGAAATAAGTTCTATATACTTCTATACTAGTGCTGTTGTAAAAGAATCTTCATTAAAACATTTCTTAGTTGCAAACACTAGTAAAATTAATATTCTTTATTCTATATTGAATTAAAACGGTCTTCTGGTTCGTTCTTAAGGTAGCGATGATCAACAGGTGGCTTTAATGAAGATGGTACATGAAAGACATCAGGAGGTTTCATGCCTCACATCATCAAACACAGAGTAATTAGCACGTAATCTAATGGGGATTATGTTAAAACTGCAAAACTTCAACTGCTACCACCTACAAACCTACCTTACAAATGTACATCCTTCCAAACTAACTGGTTCTTGATTCCACCTTTTGCACATTCACTCTTCAACGATGTCACACAAGAACTACAGTAACATTCAGTTGACGGGAAAAAAAATTTGATAGAAAGACTCGTGTGTATAAAATTGTCTTCTGAATGATCACTGATTTGTCGTTAAAAAGTATACTTTGTTTGGAGACATGGGCCGAACACAGCATAAAGAACTTTTGTGAAGGTTTCTGAACAGATCAATCTGACTGTGAATGAAGTGCTGCTTGGAGATTGGCGAGGCCCTTTGTGAAAGTCGTATTCAATGAATGGCTAAATGTTAAAAAAATTATATTTCATTTATTTTGTAGAGTCTAAAGAACAATATTTCTGTGCAGCAAGAAGCCTTGTACGTTTGTATTGCCGCGATGGGTGACAATAATTACATGCTATGCTAGATATATTCTACATCTCGCGAAAAATTACGCGAAAGGGGAGGAAAGTTTAAAAGATGTCATATTTTTCCGATCCAGACCCCTAGAATTTATGCAGATTAACGACTCCTGCTCTTTTCCTGACTGCTGACGGTAATCGCTTGGATTATTTTTTTAAAAGTATAGAAATGATTTGACATGCTATAATTTTAGATGAAACCATTTTACCAGACAATAAAAAATGTCTTTCAAACGACTACGGCCACTGGAGCATACCACTCCTGAAAACAATGCAGCTCGTCTTGCAAACAACATTCAATTCATGTCTAAATATTGTACTACAATGGCTCGTAACAAGTGGACGATCAGTCATAGTTCTGAATTGTTACATTGTATCCTGCTACAAAGTATTAGAATATATTTACATATTGAAGTATGTATTTTGATTCGCATTTCAGCAGATGCGTGAACTTAATATTATCATCGTCCGGAATTCGAAGTTATGCGTGTATATTTGTAGGTTCCTCATTATACGGTGAAATTTTAAAACTTTCGTACCCCTCAAATGAGTACAACACTAACAAACAAACAAAAACGTTCTGTTGCAGGTACTGACAAAAGTACGCATCGTGGTTGCACTCAAGCAAACAACTACGGATTAAAACTTAGTCTCTTGTTTATTCTGGTATAGGCGTCACAAAAAATAGCATTGACAAGTGGTATCTTGAAACGAATGCGTGTCAACTGGTCAGATATGGTTTCATTCGCAGCCAATTTTTTTTCTATTCAAATTGAGAACTAAATTGAAAACCTATCAAACCGAACGAACTTGATCATAGTGTCTTTTCATGGCGTACAATGTGTATGTAATCAAGTTTAAGTAAGATTGAACCAGCCACATACTGACAGGACAGACACATAACTCTACTCAAAGTAATTCCTCCAAAAACCATTCTCAATCGTGTTTGATCCATATTTTTTTTACAACCGAATATATTTGTACATATCAGAAGCTGATGTGATGATGTGGTTTAATTTTTCTTCAGCAGCAATTTAACTATACATGCCCGAAGCAGTTGACAATGTAAACGATTAATTGTTATCCTAGGTACACTTAAAATGGAGCATCAGTCTTTCCCCTTTCCCACA
>VICI01003727.1:0-12514 GCA_019593645.1 Akabosia matsudoensis
TATATGACATATGACAAGGTCTATTACTAGGCTCCTTATTACTGGGGGTGGCATCAAATGGGCATAGTTTTTAAGAAAAAAATTAATGTAGCAGTAGGAAAAGCATGTGACGTGAGCGTTTAGGTTAGCAGGATTTGTGTAATACATGAGACATGGGTAAATGTACATAGTTTTCTCTAGAAAACCAGAGATGCTTTCTAGTAAGGGGTCAAGATGCAATTTATCAAAATCCAGATATATGATTTTCGAAAGCTAGATATTCGAACATGGTGCATGGTTTGCAGCGCAGGTTTTTAAATTTTATAGGATATCTTAAAAGATACATGAAGCCATTTTTTTCGTAATTTATCGATAAACTCCATATTTGTATGTGGTATAAAAGTGCTGATTCCTGACTACTATTGCAATTTTTTAGTGATTCCATCTGTGAATGGCCTACTTGTAAATATTATATACACATGTGATATTCGAACTTAAAGTTAAATAATCTGCTAATTTCATAAAAAATTAAAAAGCTTATCCCGGAAATGGCCATCACAACATTCAAATTAACATCCAGAATTATTGGACCTCATCGTTAAAATATTAAAATCAGAAAAGTTGATTAATTACACTCTCCTTTCTTAATATATACAATGCACACGCAAATGTCGACCACGCGTGTGAATAATTATATTTGAATAAGTTATTTTTTAAATGGGCCAAAATTAGCTATATTAAAATATTGGGAGTAGGGAAATGATATTTTTGGAGAAAAGCACTCAATTAAGTAGAAATTGTACGAAGGTTTACGAAACACGTCTTCTTAAAAAACAAAACTTTCACCTTATATGGCTGTTTACAATGAGAATGATTTTTTAAAATATATCATCAAATGTTTTATTGGCAAGCAGTTACTCGGCTCGTTCGGTTAGTTCCGCCCAGACGACCACAATTTGTTGTCTCTTGAATTTACTAGTGTTTAGTGAAATATTTTAAAATATTCCAAGTTGAAGTTGCAAGCGAAAGAAAAAAAATTCTTATAACGTTGGTGCACCTCTACAATGGCGGGACAATTCGTTGGTAAATCAAATATATGACTATCGAACTTAAGATATCCAGCATTCGAAAAGAGTGGGGTTCCCTAAAATTTATGCATTTGCTTACAGATAAGGTCCGTGAGGATTACCGGAAGGGAAAATATGACGGTAAACGTAAGTCAACACAAATATTTACTTAAAGTGCTAATTTTTACCTTAACTAATTAGACACTCGTTGGGGGGAATTTTGGGGAAAAGAACTTGGCCTCCCATCAGTTCCAATGTCAGTGGAGTATCCGAAGTGTGTGGGTGAACCTTTTCAGTTGTGTAAGGAATACCTTGAAGAATACACTAGTACTAGTAGCGACGACAGTAGCGACCAGTCTGACGAGCCTGCGCAATTCAGCGATACGAAATCTTTGGCAAATTTTGCTGACGCTGAGCATGATGTTGACGATGACAAGGAGGAGACTATCCAAGAGAAGAGGGAGAAAAATTTGAAAGAACTGAACTCTCTGAAAGCGTTGCTTGAGGACTTAAAGGAAAAGCGGTATCAGCTGAAACGCTCGGAACAAATACTAATGCAAAAGGAAATGTATTACACCCTAAAGCACGTCCAACTTGAGCGTGAGCGTGATCAGCAAGTTTTAGCAAAGGAACTTGTGGGCTCCCTACAGGATTTAGAACAAGGGAAAATAAATGATTCTGACTTGCGCAAGATAACACGGAATTCCTACAACCGTACGCTACAAATCATTAACTCTAGTTACTAAGCTGTTAACAGATCACTGTATTGAGTCGTCAGTCATAGTTCCATAGCGTAGTGGAGGACTTTGAATAACGAAAAAATGTCTTTAACAACTTTCAGGTCTCAGGGTGGATTGGAAGGACGTGAAATTTAGTTTACATGAAGACAAGGATGCAGTTGAAGGAAATCCAGCTAATGCGAAAGAAGCAGCAAATTCTTTTTAAGATAAAGGCAAAAGTACAAGGTGAAAAAGCGCAATCAAATTCCTAGGAAAAGGATCAGTGTATGTTACGACGTGCGGTTTATGTATAATATGGTGCATGTATATGATAGCATAGAAGATAGAGCTAATTGTAATGGTAATGAAAGAAAAGGAAATTTATTCCATGTTAGAAACCGACAGGAGGTTAGTATGTAAATATAATATTCTTTTATAGTGAAGCTCTTGTAGGAGGACGACAAAATTTGTGTAAACTCATTTAACCAGAATATTTGACTGTATGTAATAAATCCCGGTGTTTATGCAATCGCTATAATTAGAATATAGACGTGTAATATATACCTAGAGTGTATCTGAGAATCGAAAATTAAATATTTGACATTCGAAAAAACAAATTTAGTCTGACGAGTCTATAACAACACACTAGGGTGGACTTTCTTATATTACAGATGCATTGAGAAAACAAGGACAAATATCATTTACCTTGGGTCATATCCGTCAATGTTGAATCAAAAATATGACAATCGAAGATCAGATATCTGATTTTCGATGAGATGGAATATACCAGTTCATAAGATGTAACGTCATAACCTTTCGTCATATATTTTAATTCCAAGGCCTTAGATAATACGCCAACATATTTATAAATGTGTTTGCATGCAATTTGATAACATCTTTGCTTCTTTGATTGAATTCGATCAGTGGTCATATTACATGTTCCCTTCAAAGATCATATATCTAAGTTTCGATGTTATAGATTTGAACAATTATGGTGACCGTATAGAACATGTTAATGACGAATGGTTAGATTTTCGATGGATACCACGAGTGAAAGTGTAAATTATTTTATCATAGCAGTTAATGCATATTCAAGCTTTGATGAATAGTTTTTGATGCAACATTTATACCCACCCACACACACACACACGCACGTACACACACACCAATTGCAAATAAGATACTTTTTGCATAATGAAGAATATCATAATGAGATTAACGCGGTGTAATTGTTCCTGCACGCATGAAGTGCAAAGTTCAGTTGCTAAGTATTTTTCCGTCCAGTTGGAAGTTACTCGTCCGCGTGACAACATCACTTTTTCAGTGTAGGTTTAAGTTGTCTCTTCGTGTAAAAAATATTTATTACTATCGCTGGTTAAAGAAAGAACAATATTTTTCTATTGTAGGTGCCTTCTTGTCTTTGAGAGAGGAAAAGCTCAAACACTAGTGACAGTGCGTCAAATATATAAGCATCAAATCTTATATATTTAACTTTTGAAGAGTGTAAAGTTGTATGACATTTTTTGTGGTTTGTTTGCAGCAATGAAGCGAGGGTCCAAACGGGTGAGGAAAGAGAGCGATGGCGATTCCAGTGATGGTAAGGCTGTCTTATGTAATCAGTTTACGTGTAATTTAGATCTAAAAAAATTATTTATTGTAGCTAGGAAAGTACCGCGACATATATTGTCTATATGATACTTATCTATAATATGTTTGCTTAAATTTTCTCAGCGGATACCATTGTCCAAAACTTGGATGAAACGTTGGAAGCTGACGAAGACGACTATGAAAGTCCTATTACTGCGTCAGGCTGTCGCATTAAGGGCAAGAAGTCCAAATCTGGTACGTGCAGCGCTTGATTCAAAATCTGAATTTAGTTTCAAGTTTATGAAAGGTTGTTATGGGGGGATGTTTGTGTTTGCTTTCAGTTAAGCATGCTCGAAGTGTACAAGCCAAAAAAGGGCAACCGCAAAGGAAAAAGAAACGGGTCAGCCGTTTTAAGGGTGGTTTTCCTAAAAATGAAGTTGTTACTGTGCAGGAAGAACATCCCCCTGATGTTGACTCGGAGGCAGATCGGCCGCAGCCATTGAATATTGAGTTTATGTTGTCGGAATATGAGCACTATGGCCAGATTCCAAAGGAGTTGATGAAGGATGGTAAAAAAGCTATTCAGGCCATTGTCGTGTGGCTCGGAAATCATCTGAACCAGAAGGCACTGTGGCATCACCTGATGGACACGCATAAGGAGCCGCATTTGTCCAAGAAGAACGGGTTGAACTGGGCATATGTAAGCTCGCGCACAGCGCTACTTTTACGATAGCCTTGCTCCTGTTCTAATAAGATTGAATGTTGGATTTCTAGATTTTGAACTATTACTGGCCAGGCGGGATTAAGAGCAAGGCGGCGGATAAGTTTGCAAGAGAGTTGCAAGCGAGTCGGGTCAAAAAGGATGAGGGTCGTGGAATCGCTGTAGAAGAATCCAGCAAGTCCAAGGACAGGTTCTCGTTGGAGGAGCGTTTACGGCGTCTATTCAAAAACAAGGAAAACCAAGGCGTTGGTGCAGCTTTTCTCATCAAATTGTGCGGTATGAGAGAATTTTAATGTTTGTGGTACACATAAAGATTGTATGCTAAATATTTCAATTTTGTTTTAGAGGCTAGCGATAGGAACGACTTGAGTCTCCTGGACATGGAACTCTTTAGGATGGCAAAGGAGGTTATGCAGGCAAAGTGGGAAGTGTGGTGTCAACCGATAAGTCTTCCGAATGAGTTAAGAGAGAACGGCCACTTTATATTCGCATTGGACGGATCCTACAAGCGAACAAGTCGGGAAGAGTGTAAATAAAAATACGATAATATGGTCATCCAATGTTATATATATATATATATTAATGTTGTATATACGAATGTTGGGTTATTTATATATGTTTACAGATGAGTTGCTGTTCAAGGACCGTGATAGGTACCATTTGGACGATGAAGAGGAACTCCTTGCTGAAGACTCTGCACTGGATAACCCTGGAGAAGTTGACGATGATGAGAAGACGTTGATGGATGAGAGGCGGGGGGGTGGCCTGATTCCCATCGATGAATTCAAAAAGATTGTGAGGACATGGAGTATTCCAGAGTGTACCCAGAAAAAGCAGCTCAATGAATCCAAAACCAGGCTGCTTACTACAGAGTCGGAGAAGCTTAAGCAGATGCGGGTTTTGAAAAGTGATGAGCTTAGGCTCCGTCTAGGGTACGGCCAACTTCTAACTCTGAAGGAGACATTTTTACGGGAGGAGGAGTTGAGTACGTCAAGACTATCTATCGCACTTGGAGGGGATGAGTCCAAGGCAAGGCGTCTCATCGTTGAAGTCTCTGATTGTGTGGTAGATGCAATTGAGAAGGAATTGACTGACAAGCAAGTTGCTGCCTTGGCGGAACAAATTTACGAGAGTAAGTACTATATTCATCAATATCTACAGAATGTAAACCGTCAACACGGCGAAAAACAAAATTTTTTTTCCATAACTTGCAGAGTACTTGCAGAGTACCTCCAATGATAAGAAAAAGGGGTCAGAGACGGATACTACTAAGGTTAGCACGTGTCCTGACGGCACCGGAGATGGTAACACTGAGGGTTTGGTTACTGAAGACCGGATGGATGAAAGCACATCAAATGGAAATGCAGAAACAGTTCCCGGTGATAAGGAGCTCACTGATGATGTGTTGGATACGATGACTAGTGCCGAAATTGAAAGATTGATTCAGAATAGGTCCCAGTACTTGAAATCAAAGCGGGTGAATGTCGAAGAGGAAGAAGAAGCAGAAGGAACCGGAAGTGAGGAGGAGGGCTCTGGTAGGGATTCTGAAGAAAATTGTGATGGCGAGGGGGAGAGTCGGGAAGATGAAGAAGACGGCGATGATGGGGACGAAGAAATGGAGTATGATGATTAGTAGTCGATGTAGTATCACTTAGTTGATGGTTGTCATAGATAAATTTTTTAGTTCGTTAAGGCGTTGCAAAGTGCCGCAAAAAAAATAATGTTAGATGTAATATGATAATAGGCAAGTGACGATTTTTGTTGGAGAAAGTTTGAATAAGCGTAAACTTCTAGACATGAGTGGTTAGATATTTTTACTGTTGCAATTCTTAAAATTGAAAAACTATTGTTTGGCTTGATTTGTTTTATTAATGCTTGTTCATTTGGAACTATTAAAATCTATGAATTGCTAACCGTTTGTTTCATTATTTATGCTCATTTAACCCTTACATATATCATGCTATCGACCGGGGGAAATGATAGTAGTGAGTTGGCTATCAGCTTTATATTCTGTTTATTTAGTTCATATTCCAGTTATCGTATTGAAATGAGTTGTGTGCAGTCAAAGCTAACGGTATATTACAAGAAAATTATCGAATGTAATATATTAGAGATTCGATTAATAGAGATTTGATGTTCACATAGGTCGAGCACTATATCTCTTTACATCAAATATCTAACCGTCGAAAGTAATATATCTAATTTTTGATAAGCTTTACTAATGAACAAAGAGCGACTTTAGGGAGGGAATGTAGGGCAGGTTATAGTTAGATATCAAAAATTGACAATGAAAACATCATTATGCCAAACGGATCCGGAATCTAGTTATTATTTAAATCAAGAAGAAGTTGGAGGGATTATGTTGTATCCGAAGGAGCTCCTGAACGGTATGTTAAACAGTCATGGTTGTTTAACTAAATTGTGTAGTTTTTTCTGCTCTTTTAAATGAGCATTTGTTCGAGTTTGTAGCTGGTCAGGAAAAAAAGTAACGGTGGGAACGAGGATGGTGCTCTTGGAGATGGTGGTGGAGACGTGGGATTTTGGAGGGATTTTGTATCAGAAGGAGCTCCGGAACGGTATGTTAAACAGTCATGGTTGTTTNAGTTTGTAGCTGGTCAGGAAAAAAAGTAACGGTGGGAACGAGGATGATGCTCTTGGAGATGGTGGTGGAGACGTGGGATTTTTGAGGGATTTTGTATCAGAAGGAGCTCCTGAACGGTATGTTAAACAGTCATGGTTGTTTAACTAGATTGTGTAGTTTTTTCTGCTCTTTTAAATGAGCATTTGTTCGGGTTTGTAGCTGGTCAGGAATAAAAGTAACGGTGGGAACGAGGATGGTGCTCTTGGAGATGGTGGTGGAGACGTGGGATTTTGGAGGGATTTTCTCCCTTCCCATTTAACATATTTTACTTTTGTGAGCACCATAGTACGTATTTTACCTAAAACTCCCAGATTATCTTTAATTCTTTAATACGTATTACATATAACCGACATTTGAATGACATTTTCGAATGAAATGGATAGGAGAATCAGCGATTTGATGTTACCACGCAGCGAACACTATACATCTCTATACATATAACCGTTATACATTTGACTCATCTATGGACCGTAAAAACTATGACTGTGATCAAATATCTAACCGTCGAAAGTAATATATCTAATTTTTGATAATATACATTTGACTCATCTATGGACCGTAAAAACTATGACTGTGATCAAATATCTAACCGTCGAAAGTAATATATCTAATTTTTGATTATCTTTACAAGGAAACAAAGAGTGCCTTTGGAGATGGGTTGTATGGCAGGTTAGAGTTAGATATCCTATATTGACAATGACAACATCATTATGCTAAACATTTCCGGAATTTAGATATTTTATTTAATTGAAGAAAAAATATACATATTTTATTTGGGTGGGTACGATAGTACGTGCTTTACCCAAAACTCCCAGATTACCATTAATTATATAATACGTATGTCATATAACTGACATTTGATGGGTATTGTTTGAATAAAATGGATAGGAGAATGAGAGGAACGGTTGGAACACATAATCAACATATTTACCGCTTTACCACTGTTAACAGCCAAGTATGCAAAGCGGGCCAACGTTTTGGCGGTTACTCCGCTTTGGTTTTATGAGTAAAAATAAGATGTAAATTAATTTGGCGCGTTTAATTGGCGGTTTACACGCGTTATTTACATAACTGCTTACCAACCAACCCCTACCACCACCACCCATCGGTCCACATAGGAAGCAAATTTAGAATACGGCCACGCACAAGCACAAAAGGAGCAGCGCTGGTCGAGAAGTGGCCATTTGGTAGTTGAGTCTACGAGGTGACGGTGTTGATAGCTCAAGAGTGAAGTCTTTTTTATTCTCGTGACGAAAATAAAAATATCTCGCAAAGAGAAATTTTTTTTTATTCCGTGAGTGTTAGTCAAGTAAGCGTTCAAGAAGGTTGAAAATGGCAGGAAAAAAGGAAGGTATTGTGTCAAATATATAACAATCAAAAGTTAGATATATAACATCAGAAAAAGTGTACACAATAGTAATTTTGTTGTTTGACTGTCTTCTAGACAAGAAGAAGAGTCGAAAGTCGGAGAAAAAAGTTTTCGGTAAGTAGTAAGAGTAAAATTTTCATTTAAAATATATATGTATTCTTTAACTGTCTAACTTATTTGTCAAAAAATCAGACATGATATGTTTAACTGCAATTTCAATTTATAGATGCCAAACGTCGAAAGTTTAGTTTCAAATCATAGATATATAATATTTTATATTGTTTCAAGGTGGGCTGGGTGGAAGGATGCATCAAACAAAGCGGTGCCCCCGGAAGTTCCAAGGCTGAAAAGAGAAAAAGGGGTATAAAATTTGTATAAACCTATATCTACATTGAATGTGTCATTAAGTTTACAAAATATGGCGGTTGTTTCCATCTTATTCTTTACAGAAGAGAATGCAAGTAAGGTTATCCTTCAGAAAAGGTCTAGATCTGAGGCTCCTGATTGCACCCAACCTGAAGCGGGTCCGTCGTCTTGTGTTTCAAGTTCAAGTCCCCCAAGAACAACCTTTGAATTTCAAGTTTATTGCTGGTGAATACCAAAAGGTGCTGGTCATTCAGGGGCTGGACTATGAGCGGGCCTTGTTTGCGATTGCAAGATTACTGGGCGCCCGAAAGTCGCTAAAGGAGCAATGGAAGTTACTCCCAACTACAACTAAGGGGGGTGGACTTCCTGAAGCTCTTAAAGCCGGAGACGGGGGATTCCACTGGGCATATGTGAGCAAACAAACAAAACATTACTAACAACGCATACAACAGTCTGTGGTACTAGCTGGAACGTCTGTGTTTTATGTATTTATAGGTTACCAACTACTATTGGGTAGATGAAAACGCTAAATCCAAGTACACGAAATTGCGACTTAAGGGTCACAAGGAATGGGCTGCATTGCAACCCTACGAGGAGGACGATGAACAAACCGCCAAGGAGAAAGCAAAGAAAATAAAGACTATCGGGCATGGGATCCTTGGAACCTTTGAAGAGGTTCTTCGACGGCTGTTCAAGCTGGGGAAATTCAAAAGCCTTGGTTCAGCTTTACTCGTTAAACTCGCAGGTTAGTTTTCGAAAAAAACCATTTGTCTCGTATTTTTGTGTTTTACTACTACGCATGATAAAATATGTACTGTTCTACACAGAGGCACTAGACCCAAATCTCGTGTACCATCTTGGTGAGGAGATTTTGAAAGACGCCAACATGACGTTTTGGAAGAATTGGCGCGTCTGGTGTCAAAATATTAGCTTGGATGAACGCTTTTTCACTGAGGATGGATACCTGTTTGCCGTTAAGGGGTCTGGGAACATTGAGGACAGTGAGACATGTAAGCGTCAGAGATTGCATCGCATAGAATCCAATAACGTTTATCAAATGACTCTGTTCATGTATTGTAGATAGGGACCACTATGACCAGAGGGACCGCTATGTGTGGAAAAACGTAGAATTGGAGTATGGCACTAGATCAAAGTGTTTGGAATCAGGGAATACTCCCTTTCACCTCCCTGTACTCGTCCCAACGACCAGTCGTGCCAGTGCCAGCAGCAGCCGCTACTTTAACACCAGTAGCAATCACAGCGGTGATTTGTCACACGAGAAAGTCGACGAGAACAGTGACATTAACCAAACTGGTACGGCGCAGAAATCGGAGGAGCAAGAGATGGAGAAACTGACAAGGTCGCAGTGTGGAAAGAAACGTACCGAGGAGGAGGAAATGGAGGAACAACGAAAATATGCTATGGAAATGGACGCTTTTCGGAAGACTCTTGATGGTGTTACGCTTTTGGAATGCACCGCGATGAAAGAAAACAATGCGAAAAAGGTGCGAGCATTAACGACCGAGGTTAGGCAACTTGATACACGAATTGGAACGGTAAATGATGAGCTCGTGTTGCGGAGGGCGATGGATGAAGCGCTTACTCAGAGGGATTTCCATTTGACGGAAGACAAAAAACGGAAGAAAAGGTTCGAGAAAGTATGCAAGGACCCAAGAGTCGCAGAGCGTTGTAGTACGGAGGTGATCAACATTTGCAGTGAGACCGCTGAGTTGAAGAAGGGGAAGGACATTTTTCTCGGGAAGGTTTCCGAGTTCATTTCAAGTATGTTATATGTTGTTATATTTCATTTGGCCTTATTTTTTGTTCATAACTATAATCAATATATCTCTCTCTCTGATGTTTGGAAATTTACTGTTTCCTGAAGGGTACAAGACCATGCAGGCGTCTAAGCAACCAAATGCGACGCCTACTGGAACCCAGGGGAAAGGTGATGCAAGCTCCGCAGTTGACAGCTCAGGTTCGTGCGAACATATGTATTATGAACATTAACCAATAGCTTTCTCCTTCCAGCTACATATGTTCCTGTACTGATCAATGTTTCATGTACATTTAGGCGCTGGATCAGAAGATGGTCCTCAAAAACTGTCTTCTTCAAGCCAGGGCGCTAAAAGCGACACAGGGACTACTATCCCTCCCGAAAATGCAATTACATCTAACCAGGATGCTAATGAAGGTAATACCAACATACAAACATTTTTTTTATACAAACATTCCAACCTCACCACAAATCCTTCCATGTTAAAATATGACAAAATATCCAACAAACTTTTGCTTAATCTCGGGTTTTTGTTTTTAAAATGAAATACAATTATTTCGCAGTAGAATCAACGGTTACTGAGGAGACGGATGGGGTTGTTGGAGAGGGGGATGGTCTTCCTACAGACAAAGTGGAGTTGGAAGAGGAAACTGTAAAGGAGGTTCCTTCTGCCGTTGGTAAGTGATGTGTTCTCAAATTATCAATATCAATTATCTGTATCAAATTCCTCGTATCAAATGTAAGATATATAACATTTGATTATTTTGTAAATGTTAGATAACGCAGATGAGACCACTGACACTGAAATTGAAATGCCAATTTCAGAAAAGATGGGAAAAGGTATGCATGACATATATATGTATCAAAACTGATATATATGACTTTTGACGATATATATTGGAAGATTTACTAAAATAAATATTATTAACTATATAGGGAATCATGCTGACGAGGGTCGGAACGAGTGGATGGACGCGAGTACCACTGCAGATCAGTTGGATAACGTGGATCAGATATCTGGAGGTGAATGATCAAATATATAACATCAAATATCATATATCTAAGGTTTGATAAATGTGCTTATAATGCAATGGTTCATCCTGTAGGCTTAGATGTGTCGGAGTCTGGGCGAGGAACTTCCAATTTAGAATTAGGAGCGCCTGATGGAGGTAGAGTGGTGTCAGAGGTTGAGAAGGAGTTTCTTTCCAAACCTGGACGTAGTGCTGGTGAAGTACAACTCATTACCGGGTTCGCAAACACCGCCTCATTTGTTAGCTTCTCAGACTTGGCTATTGCTGGACATGCAGCAGGAGGTTTGCTTCCAAGTAAGTGAAAACTGTAAAATTTACCGAGTTAAGGGAGGATTCAAATTATTCTAAAATCAACGTATTTACATTATTCATAGGGGAAGAAGAGATTGTTACAGCTGCGGAAGCGCCAGAAGGGCCTGGTTCTTCTGGATGTGAGGTCGACGTGAATCAAGCTACGTCGTCGGTTAAGGATGCTTTAGTTGACCCTAATGCAGATGATAGTGGCATCGGAGGGGGGACTTCTGTTCTCGACGACACTGGAGACTCAATTGACCCCGTCAAGCGTCTTAATGATGCCGTTGAGCGTGCCATGAAAGCACGTGAAGAAGTCGAGCGAGAAGATCGAGGAGAGTCACGTGAAGAGGAGTTGCGAGAAGGAGAAGAGACTCAGTGATGAAATGTAAATAGTTATAGTGTCCGATACAAGAATGTTTTGTTGCCTATTTCCTTGCTTAATGAAATGCTTATTTGCATACGTTACAAATTTATAATGCCTCCTAATGCATTATTTTTTCAAAGTTGTTGTTTTATGCACGGATGAAACAATATCGGTGATTTTGAAATAAACGTTGAATTTCAAATAAACAAATCGTGTGCCTTAATTTTTCATTTGCACTTGCATAGTGAACAATAAGTCATTCGAGCTATTCGGTGCTGGCGTAGCTAAACAAGTTTGCGAGACAAGGAGTTTATCGTACAGGAATTTAAATTACATTGGCCTATGCTATATTTGCAGCTATCCAGGCAACGATTTCCACAGATTACTTGTCGTTACTGCATAGGTTTTAACGTTAACACTCACTAGGAAAGGTCGGGAAGTGTGATGTGTGTTACTGGGTGCGGATTAACATATCCATTGCTCTACCTAAGTGTGATTACATATTCGTAAAAATTACGCTGCAAAAATTAGAGTTAGACCCCTTCCGTAGCCATCATTACGTCGCCCTCATACAGTGTATGCCGGTGGAAACCGAACGC
>VICI01003728.1:0-12513 GCA_019593645.1 Akabosia matsudoensis
AGACAGACAGACGGACAGACAAACTCATCGATGTCATTACTTGCTGAGAAAGCTCAGCTTCGTAATAATGTTTCCCATGGCCACCTCCAGACAACACTCGAACATGCTCATGCACGAATTATGATATGACCTTCGGAAGTACGTTTTATAATAGCATTACGGATCGTTTGTGCTGATGAACACCCATAAAATGGCAAAAGTACATAGTGATAGTAGAAAACAAATCGTTGTGCCTGACTGCATAAAGAATCCGTTTTTCGATGTGCAAAGAGTTAATAAATTCTACACAACATGCATTCACTATTCAGAATGATAAACTATCAATTTGTATGTCACGCCACATACAACCTTCATGTAGCCAAGAAAAACAAACACCTCAATCCATTTCACCAGCATTAGCCAAATTCAACAGTATTTTGAAACTTAATATTGTTCCACATCCTTGACTATCATCCCGTAAAATCAAGTCGTAGTGCACTATTTTTTTATCACAAAACAAAATCAAAAATATACTGTCCACACACTAAACTATTCAAACATTACCGTACCAAGAAGCACATCATGAATATACTAATATACAATAGAAATATAGAATTAAATTCTATCATTCAAATTTATATACTACTCATTACAACTGCATAATATTATTATGGTTTACGGGACGGTTAAAAAATAAGCAGATTGCAGGTGAACTTTTATGTTTTCATTCTTATAAATACACAGTATAATTTGAAAAAAGTAAGGTGACTCCCAGTAAGTACGTTTGAACAATGAACTTGAACTTCGATATTCTGATTCTAATGAGATGCAGTTTTTATTTTTATGTTACAATTGAGAATATTATTCATCAACAACATTTAAATTGAAATAAAGGCATGCGTCCATCCTTCCAGTATGCGTACAACCCTAAAATGTACGATTTCGAGTTTTTAAACCATTTCCTCTATTTTAAAATGCATGTAAGGACACAAACTCTAAAAGCAAAAACCTGCAATATTTTTTAAAGTTAAAGGTCAGTATATGGAACAATTGAGAATATTATTAAATGATGAAGATAGGATATACTACGAGTGTTTATTCACAAAACGAACTTCCCAACGTTTCGGCCATATGCTTCAGCCTTCTTCGGGGGATATTATATTATTCATGAACAACATTTAAATTGAAATAAAGGCATGCGTCCATCCTTCCAGTATGCGTACAACCCTAAAATGTACGATTTCGAGTTTTTAAACCATTTTCCTCTATTTTAAAATGCATGTAAGGACACAAACTCTAAAAGCAAAAACCTGCAATATTTTTTAAAGTTAAAGGTCAGTATATGGATACCGACGAAAACAACTACAGTGCTCACCATCAGGGACTGATATCTCGTCAAAGTCATCAACAATCGTCACCCTTTTGGTAAGTTTTCCACATTATAGAATATGTACCTAAGTGTCTACGCTTTTTTGATACGCAACTTGCATACTTAATTTTCCTGTAATGAACTCAAAATTATTATTCTTTCTGGACCCTAGAATTTCGTCTAAACTGATTGAATATTAACAGAATTATTCTTACTTATTTAAGCATGGAGAGTTGTGATTGTGAAATGCATCCAATCAATGAAATGTTAGTGGTATGTCACTCATCAAAATTGTCTCTTCGGCACGATCTGCGAACGACGACGACAACAAATGCGTCTTATCTTTATCGTACCCCATTGTATATCCTATACTACATGGTCAGTTCAATAACACACGTTGTTTCAACGTTGTCTGAGGTCGTTGTCTCAAAATCTCTATCCTGAGAAGAGTTCTACGTAGTAAGCCTTCACTTGGTGAAACTACCACAATTAATGATTAATTGGACAATTTTCGTACGTAAATTTACTTTGATGTATATGCTTTAATTGGTAAAAATGACACATTTCTCTATTTCAACCAAACATAGTACTTTCTCGTTTACTGGCATGTGTAATAACACCACAAGACGCAGCTGCTGCTGACAATCCAGAAATAATTATTCTGAGTATCCACTAAGTGTATCATCATCCCCTGTTATGAGATTGGCAAGAAGCCTCTTATGGTGTGATTTACTATATATTTTTTATCGTTATATCACATTTGGAACAGGAGATACGTATTGGTGGAATGCACAAAGCGTCTACGTGTCGCCGTTTCAGGCTGCCATAAATAGTATTAAGATTTTTACCACTCATCCATCACTGTCCATTTAACATCATGCCAACCGCTGACAACATTGTACAGCATCCAGTTTTACATATTTGACTAGAAAATAAACGCAATTCTCATTGAGTCAAGTATCGACAAGTGTACATGTTGTACTAAACTCGATCTGCATGTTCAAGTTCAAGTCTGTCACTGCACTATGGCAGTGCATCATATCGAATTGGCTAGAATTATTCCTAATTCGTAGTAAAGTTTATTATGACGAATATGTATTTCCCGTTAGCCTTTTTGTTGACATTATTGCATTGGGTCTACGAAATGTTCAACGCGTACCTCTTGATTACTCTACACAAGAATGAAACCTTCACATATACTACATACGATCAATATTAATCTCTAGTGCCTATATCTCTTTTTGGCACAGCATATTCAAAACTTGGCTTGATGACACAATGACTCCTAAAACAGCAGAGGAGAAATACGGAATTCCATTTGAGCCAGTGATGAGCCATAAACCATCTTTAGATCAATCTTACCTTGCAAACCTGCGAGCGACATACGACAGGGTCTACCTCACATTATGCCCCATATGGGTACAAGGGCTTCCACGTAAATTATTCTTGCACATATAGTAACGAATGTCATTGAAAATACCTATTCCTGTCATAATCTGTGAAAGTACCCGTGAAATATTTCAACATGATTTTAAAAAATTATACCGTTCGCCAACTGTCTTGATACTTAACATCTCTACGAACGTACATTGTGCCTCAATAAACAGTAAACTTCGTAATTTAAGGTACATGTGTAGCTTGGCTGTTGTTGCTTTTCGGCTGACGGAACGAGACGTTGCAAAATTTCCGCTGCAATCAAATACTACAAATAGCAATCAGCCCTGAAGCATGGAGTCATACAAAATTTCAATTTCAGAATGAAACGTTCGAGAAAAATGCAGTTTATTTCTGTCCACAATGGGGATGACTTTTGATATTGGATGTGCGTACTGCAAGGATCTCTGCGTAAAGAAAATCTACTCATTTTTTCAAGCTGTTAGAAAGTTACTCGAAAACCTTTTCAATATTACACACATAGGCAGTGAGATTTAAAAAGAAACTCTTAATGAGTTGCAGTGTAAAGTACAAAATTTGTACAAGGATTTCGCTGACAAGCGTTCCTCCATTACTGCACTATTTTCTTTCTCATCGTCATCACACGACTGACAACGCACAATGCACCAAAGTGGGAGATTGCAGTTTCATGTCGACTGCAGTGATCAGTTTGATTTGTTACGCTTTTTGCACGTCGCCGATGATACAACAAAAACTGATAACTTGATTCCTGTGTAGATTCAGTGCAGATATAAAATGATCGCGCATCGTTATATGCGAAAACCGGTACCTAATGCAGTAACCGTAGTTTGCCTAAATCACTTCGATAAATTACAGGTTACACTGATGCAAAAAGTATTAGACAAGCAACACGTTAATTTATGCATAACAAATATAAATACATGTATTCATTATCTTAGTTTATGGCTTTTACATACCTCTTCTCGTCTTTTAACCCATCGTCCACATGGACTCTCCTCTAAAATTTCACTTTCATCGTCGTCCGAATCCTCCTCATTACTATTGATAACAATCCTTTCATTCTCATTGCTTGACCGGCTGCCCGTCATTTTGGGAGCAATTTTGTTTACTTTTCGAAAAGACACGTTTCACGGAAAAATATGCAACAAGGTATGACCTCCGACGTTTGTATCTTGTCTAGACTCTAGACACAAACGAATTCGCTGCTGCTGGTGAAAACACAATACAGCAAAACTTGAATGGATGACTAATAAGCTTCAGGAAAGTATTTCCGGTGTTTAAAATAGTTTTGGATGTTGACAAGTCAGGCTGGAATAGTGAATGGAAGCGACAACCAAATCCACTAGCTCATCATGGAATGCTTCACTGGCACGTCAACTCGAGTGTAAAAATAGTCTTGTTAGCACTATCACAAAAAAATAGCAATCTGGCTCGTGTTATTATGGAATCAATTCTGGATATGACGACAGGTTCGTTTTTTTACCGATGAACCAAAATAACCCAAAGTAGTTTCATAAATTCCAGCAAGCTTCCTTTTCCGTGTTTCACAATATTATGGAATCAATTCTGGATATGACGACAGGTTCGTTTTTTTACCGATGAACCAAAATAACCCAAAGTAGTTTCATAAATTCCAGCAAGCTTCCTTTTCCGTGTTTCTCACGCCGATTTGTAAAGCACGCTCGTTACAGTTTCCCAAGTAAAAATCCAGAGGAATATGTGCAATAGCTTGTTACAGATTGCCTGAGTAATGTTTCTTTCTCGACACCTTTTGCCCGACAAAGTCTCATGTTATTTTTACAAGAAAACTATTTCAGACTTTTTTGTCGGAGCGAGTGTTATGTTTACTCACGGAAGTTCCACGGTAGAATGACGGCTCGCTTATCTTTACCCCGGGAACACTAGTAAAACTAGTAGTGGCACAACAACATGTACACCGCGACCAATTCTATGTGAATGTTTAACCTTCTTGCTTTTTCCTGCTTTGCTACAATTTTTTTACTTCACTGCTTGCTTGCACTAGCCAAAGGTTTTGTTTGCAGTTATTGCAGCTGCGTCAGACTGGATGATGCAGAGGCAAGAAAGGAACGGTCTTGAGTCTGTCAAACTCAATTCAGACGTTTTTTATGCAACCAACTTTGCGGACTGGCTGCTTAAAGAGTTGCAGAGGCTTAGGGCTTATCAGTTTCCGTTCGAAATACAGAAGTACCATTTAAGCAAATGAACACGTTGATCTTATATCCTGAGATGAAAGTCTTTTCCCTGGAAGCTCGTGCCTGCCAGACATCAGCTTTTTGTTGATAGTAGAACCAAGTTACACAAGGAAAGAAACTGGAAACGTTATTGTCTTTATATGACTTAAACCGGAGATTATGCGACGGGAAACTTTCTTACCCAACACAAATCAACGATCAATTCTTTTCAGGGTCATTCAAATGGAATCTGAAACTTAATTTTTAAATTTTCTACAACTTAACAGTCTTTAACAGTTTCAACACAAACTAAATAGTTTGCACTCACATTGTGTTATGTTAGACTGAATAGAGATTTTTTGATATTGTATTCTACGAGCGATACAATAGCACAATACAAACAAAGTAATCTCTTGTCGGTTGAGTGGAACACTTTGATACACAGACTTGCTGAATCGGTTTACACCATGTGTGGACTGTACTAGAGCTAGATTACGACTTACATAGTCATGATTCATGAGATATACATAACTGAAGATATCAAAGTCACTTTTTTCGCTGGCGGCGGAGTTGACACTGTAAGAAAACACCGTGCTTTGCAGAATTCAAAATGTGTAGGTTTCTAGGTTTATAGTGCATATGGTGACAGGAAGGAGTACCACCAGCACATCGTGATTCATACAAAAAATAGTTTAACAGTCAAAGTCACTCCCAAGCTCTTATTTTTACATGAGAGTTAGCTCAATCATGCACACTTTTTACAGCAATATGGCACACAAATATTTTTTTGTATCAGTTTTTATGCGTATAGAGAAATACTGCTTTGAACAAATATGTACGAAAGGTGACAGATGAGTTGAAACCGATAAGGCGTCACAACTAATGCATCACAAAATGATCTCATAATATAATGCAGACTCCTACTGTATAGCAGTAAGAAATAACAAGATCTCGTGAAAGTTGAACGATAAAACTTTTCGTCATGCAGCAAACCAGACTAGCTTTTCCCAGAAATCAAAACAATGCTTTCTGGACTTATGGAAAAGCCATTTCCTTAGAACAAACGCAAACAAACAGCTTTCGCTTGTTTCTTTTGCGGACTGCTGTCTTGACTGTACCGTCTGGACAATCAAACGAGACTGAGAAGATTTGGTAATAGTGTTATGAAGATAATTAAATGCGCAAGTCGCTCTCCAGCAAGACTTGTGGTAACGGCGCACACGCGAAAAACCACCATTCAGTCAGATATTATTAACGCGCTATCGGTTTCAGTTCCTTATTGTTAATCATATACATATTTGTTATTTTTTCCTTCCTTATTATTACAAACCAATCCTTTTGATTGGATCCATTTTGCGGCAACAATGATGGTTGCAAACATGTACGCATACTGTATGAGTAGCCCACTACTACTACCACCACCGGAGCAACCATAATAATAAGCTTTGGCGTGATACTGATAACTTATCGCTTTAATTTACTGCGCTTACGACGGGTATGACAAACTGTGCAAGAAGTATGAGTAAGTGTGCATTTCTTTCTGAACACATCATCCATTTTGTGGATGTACCAAAGAAAAAAACTGGTTGTAAATCTTTCTAAAAAAATAATGTGGTTGTGGGCAGAGAATTAAGTTGAGGGCTTTAATGTATGCTTTTACTCAAACTGCATCATCAAACACATAAAATACACCCCTGTTAGGGGCAAGGCAAGAGTCATTTTGACGATCTTCTTCGCTTCCATATTCTGGACCGGTGAATGGTGTTGAAAAATTAATCATACTAACGCTCATATAGAAGATAGGTTTGGTACATATGCACTTTGTAAATACTTTTTACTCTACAAATTATTAATTTTAAAAGATACCTACGTTGTTCTTGAACTCTGATACTTTGTTCCCATAATATGTACTAATGACTCATAGTTTCTTAGTTTACCATCACATTTATTGGAAAAATACAGGGATTTAATTTCATTCTCAGTTATTAGAAGAGTCATTAATTAAGATGGTCAACCGGATAGTAACACAAGCTAACCAATCGGTAGTTAAAATCTTATCCTCCCCCAAAAAAGGCTCTCATTAACGTGTAGTTCTATCTAATGATCCTTCCTACTTCATGTCTTAAGGTTGGGCATGTATGACAGTTCGTTTCAAGTTGAGAGGGTTTACTCAAATGATTCGCAAGCTTTGATTTTTTTTCAGGCGTTCTTTACTAATCAGTGTTTAGTGTAACCCACACAAAACGGTTAGGATTTTTTTGTCCTTTGCACAACACGAATTCTTATGCCATACATATGAAGGTGGTTCCATAAATTGAAATTCAGTGCAGTCGAGAAACGGAGGAGAAGCTTACGGGACTCATGAATAATATACCGTAAGGTTTTAAGCACACTAGTAGTCTTTTTTGGTAAAGCGAGGAACACGGAATATATGCATTAACACAAAAAACATTTAACAGCACCAAGATAAATCCTACATGCAACATTCATGCGAACAAGTTTTTGTATCCATATGAGAAAAAAATCGCCAACATATTGCATCGTATACGCTGTACACGTTGGCTAAAAGCTTCGGTATAGGAAGCCACCGTGTTTTTTGTGTGACTCTGCTGAATTATAGGATATTGGATACTCTGGCATGCATTCTCGAACGCCTATGTGGCAGCTTTAGGACATAAGTATATCCGTAAAAGAGGCTGTGAAGCGTTATACTACCATTTCCTTGTATGCTGAACTGAATGACTACAGCATATCTACATAGTACATGCTAAAAGCTTAACTATTAGACAACATAGTATAATGACGTGAAACACCATTCACTGAACAAGTTTATAGAGAACAGATAGATTATAGGAGAACTTTTTTTTGACTATATGGACAAAAAAATGTTGAAATGGAAGGAGCCGCACCAGAAACATGAACAGCCTTGGATTTGTATCAATTCGCTTGAGCTCATATAACGTCTGCAGTGTATGGCTATAATGATAAACAGTAAATTCTTATTAATGATAGGGCCGTGTTTGCGGTGAGGATGACACAAAACAAAGTAACAACATCATCATCATCATTTTTCTTTCACTACCAGCCCATAGCAAGGAGACAGAGAGTGGAAGTGTATGCATTGATGTTCAACTAAAATACTTGATTGAATCGAAAGTAGTTGTGCATGTATGAATATCGAATGAGATGGGTATATGCAGCAGAAAGAGTTGAACATATTTAAAGAACGACTACAAGAGATGAAGAAAAAAACAGCTTCAAAGTTGAACTTATGTATGATTTTGATAGGAACCTCATGTTACACTATAACTGCCACTTTTTAATGTATACAAACGACTTTGTTTGCAGTGACATAATCTATTCAACAACAAAAAATATGCTAGTCATTGTAATCCCGGTACCATATAAAACAGAACTTGTACGTTAAAAAACTTGAGTTGTAAAAGTATGTGAGTTTTTTTTCGGTTTCTGGATTTATAGAATCGTTTCGTTTCATAATGAAGTCTCTGATTATGTAATCGTGTTCATTCTACAATAAAACAGACTAGTGCGATTTTTTTGGCGACAATAATTTGGGCTAGGTACATATGCAAAAAATATTCGCTGAGCAGTTTTCTTTTCTAACTTTCTATTGTACCAAAATCTATTCAAAGGTAAATTATGCTTGCAGCCTTGTGCCAACTTTGGAGTAAACTATAAGTCAACAAACAATTACATAACTTCAAAGAACATAAAATTTGATTAAATTGGAATATAAAATGGTGAGTGACTATACTTTTAAGTCATAAAATGGGTTATGCTTATATTGACTCAAGAGTACAATGGAATGACTAGACGTTTTCCAACAAACTCATAAAACTTACGCAAGTCAATATTTAATTTCATTGGCAAACAGTCAATTAGGGAGTACAATGCTTTCAGAGCAAGACCAGTAAGTCCAGAACAGATACATTTGCCACTACCAAATACGAATTCGGCAGCGTTTCGGTTATGAATTACATTTGCTCAAGATCCTCTACGCACTTCATTTAAACAGCTTATCAAATTCAATATGCGGCGACGCCATAATATAGAAACTCGTAAAATATGCTGAATGGATGAGTTTAGTAGCTCGATACATTGACTCAGGCAGGGCTATTCAAAGTTTAGACACAATCGTATTCATTTGTCTGGCCCACCTAATACTATTTGAATTGAAAGTATTTATTGCAAACTCGAATAGCCTTCATGTATTAACAAATGTAGACGGGTTCATATGTGTTGCATATTTAAAAAAATAGTTAAAATAAAAATTTAATGTCAAAGTTAATACAATTATTGCAAATCCGGCATTGCTCATTATCGCCAGTACCGGTAAAACATTCCTGGCCGTTCTGTATTCGTAGAATTAGCAATAAAGGTTATTAGCAGTAAGGATCCCTTTCGCTATTTTACTATGCCAGGTTGTCAAGAATGTCTAATACGCAGTACGCTGACTACGCATCGTTTTTCAATCCCGCTCACGCATAACAACGCACTTAATTTCGATTGTAAGGTCTTTCAGAACATTTATCATAATTTTTAGAGAGCAGAATCAAGCCATACAATATCAGTTTTTTGGCTAGTAGCCTTTTCACCATATGGACTACGTCTGGGGAGGTGTCTTCCTTCACGAAAAGTGAACTTTTTGAATGATGATGACACAATCAAATTTGCAGCAATAAGAATATATATTATACAAGGCTGTAGAAAAATGTGACGACGAAGACAACGACACAAATCTAGGCCATAAACTTCGGTAGTGTTTCCACGTGTCCACGTGTACAAGGCTCCATGAGCTGAGACACGCACAAATCAATCGTTTTTATATTTTTGCAAGACAAAGCTAATTAAGATCAAGCAAGCAGTAATTAGATTAGATACCGAAACAAAACTACAAGACGTTTACGGTGTCACAGAGAAAGGATTTTTTTTAAAGATCCTCTTGCAACGTTCAAAGCAGTTTCGGTAATTAGATTGATATGCCTATCAGAAAAATTGCGCAGATAAGTACTCTGAAAGCAGGTCCGGTTTCGATTAAACCCTTTCTTTTGACCATAGTCATTTGCAAACAAAACGATTCTCATGCTGACGTTGATTATTCATAAACTTATCAAGTAAAAAGTGATGAACTCATAAACTTAATTAAAAAATAGGTAGGTTATAAATTGCAATAAAATTAAACTTTACGAGACACCTATACGGCCGTTCTTATCTGATAGTATTTTTTGATTCGGCATTAACGTTTTAGCCCTGAACACTCACAAATCAAAATCTTTCAATGCTCCAGATAATACTTATTGATTATTTACTCTTACCTCTTCCCTGCGTTTAACCCATCTTCCACACGGGCTCTCCTCCCAAATTTCGTCACCACTTTCGTCATCTGAATCATCAGTGCCCGGCTGCTCCACAGGCACCTCAGTTCCAACTGCCACCTTGTCGGTTTCATTACTACTAGCCCTACTCCCAGACATTTTAAAACTATGTCCTTAAACTAATTACACCTTAAAAATTAAAATAAATAAATATCCACCGTCTTCCCCTGCGATCAGGAAACTTTTACTAACACCAACTGTCTTCACTAAACCAACCAACTTGTCAACTGTTTAAACACTCAAACATAATAACCGTCTCGATTTAGTCTCATAACTAAAATGTTCCATTTTCTCAGTCATTCACAATGGCCAATTGAAACCAAAAAAACAAAACAATTACTCCTGTCTTGATTACTTCACTGCGTCACTCCTTATTTCCTGTCAGCTGTTTTCCTTCTCCACATCTGCTACTCTCTGCTACAAAACACACAAAATAATATTTTTTTCAAAAATTAAATCTGTTTTAAACACGCACAAACACTTTAGTTCATCTCAGTTAAGAAGATGATGTTTAAAAGCGCTTGCCCTTGGATTTGTTGTGTGAGCACTGCTCATATGTAACAACAACGCAGATTGGGCTGATTGTTTTGAACTGAATGAATGGCCACACTATTCGTAGCTTCACTTCATAAAAACAATCATGCGCTTTTTTTTCTTCCTAGAGGTATACCTTTTTCTTTTGTTTATCAAAAAGAAAGGTGTCAAAATATGGACGGTTTAATAACATCAAACAACTCAAGTTTTACCTGTTAGTTATGATTTTTAAAACATTTTCATGTCTTGATTTTCTACACTAGTCACACGAGAGCTTATGAAAAATCTGTGTGTATACCTCACACTGCTACTGTGAACGTCCTGCCTGATCTGTTTATAGTCTAAAAGATAAAAAGGCTAAAAAAATTAACTCTATTGATGTTATACTCATATGTTTGGTATACAGTGAATACAGAAATGTATACAGAAATATATCGCATTGAAACGGATTAAAAAACCTTTAACTAGTTGACGTATTTCAGAAATGATCTAGTAAACTCTTATTTGAAGGTAAAAGGCAATATGGATTTTTTTCGGGTTTCTTTTACCTAATATCGACCTACACTACCTTGTATGCAAAAACCAATAGATTTTATATGGGGAAGGTCTGCATGTTCATTCATGTAGACCTGTATGCACAGGATATTGGTTGCATATTGCGCAATGCATTTTGTCTGTCGGTTTTTTCGGGGCATATTTTTTTTCTTGTCTAAAGGACCGGGCTAACAATGGGCCGACCTGATTAAGTTTGCAAAAAGATGTATTGTTAAAAACCAGTGGTTCCATTTTTTGTTAGGGTGTCTTGGGAAGATAACAGTTTTTTATTAGGCAATGATGACAAGCCGTGGTAATCAGGTTAAGTAAATAGCGAATAACTGTTGGCTTTTTTATCAGGCAGTATGATAGATGGGTAGACTGTGATAAAGTAAAGGATAGAAGGCCGGTGACTTTTCTCGAAAATATGCGTCAGATTGTTTTAAAAGACACATATTTTTAGGATTGTTTTATAGATTGACTAATTTTTATATTTGTTTGTACTTACACCTACGCAAATATGCGTGAAGGAGGTGTTTTGTTCTGTTGACACTAACTGTTTGATGGACACTTACTATGGTTACAATACCACTTCAATGGAGTCGATGACTTTTAAATGGGGTTTTTAATTTTGGAAACGATACTTTAAATTTTACACCAATGACAATAACCGTATATTTTCATAGGCAGTTTCAATAAATCAGACGCGCACAATTGCAATTAGCTGAAAGAGGGAAGAGAAAAAACGTCGGCAGTCGTGTCACACTGCAAGCCTCTTTTCAGGGTAAACCTTGGGAGCACTGCTGATTTACCGAGAACTTCCGACAACTTTTGGAATAACATGTATGTGTTGCATTTCACAGTGACAAGATTTTTTTGCTTTCTTGTATGGCTGGGCTAGATATATTGCACATTTACAGTTTATTTTATTTTGATCACAACCATACTATGTAATCCTCTTACACTATTATCTGGTTTCTTCTTTTTTTGTGTGTCGGCTTCAAATTGTGTTGGCGGATCTGAAGGCTATAATATAATTGAGGAAATATAACGCATTTAGCGAGGTATAAGATGTATAAAATGTTTTCTTTTG
>VICI01003729.1:0-12511 GCA_019593645.1 Akabosia matsudoensis
ATTCCAACTTGACTTCTGGATCAGCACTGTTGCAAATCTCAGCCTGAGCGTTTCTCCTTGTTCTGCACGGGTTTTTGTGGAGGATGCGGAGCGTAACCCTTACTTAGGTACCTACATCCGAACTGACGCTCAAAATATTTTCAGCGTATGTCTCTACGTTCAATGTGGCTAGTATAAATACGTTCATGAATTTCAGGGATATGTACATGCAAACTAGGTCTATTGTTGGAGAAAGCATGAATGTGAAAGTTTGGGAATGGTCGAAATGGTCATTCTTTGAAGAGAAATCTGTATCACCAACGTAAAACTCGTTTCAGCGCTTTTTTTCCTTTAAGTGTTGAAAACCTGGTATTTTTTGGAATTTACGTGTTGGAGAAAAGAAGTGGTATCACATGTCTCTATTATTCCACCGCTGGAGTTTTCTCTTTTGTATTTTTGCATCTTCTTGTTCTGTAATTTTAAGGAAAGAGCGATACGATAACGGCACAAAGTTAGACGCAGTGTGGAAAGGAACCGGTTAGCAATTCTATTTGCATAACATGTGTGCGAGGTCTATACACAAGGCATGACTATGTCTTCAATTTACGTGGGCAAACATTTTACTTTCTCGATCTGATCAAAAATTTTATGATTGAAATTGGTTTACAAGAGACGATTTCATCGTTATGAAACCGCGTGGTAGAAGGGCTTTATCGATAATGACAAGATATTGAATTGATATGGCTCATCGTTTTATTTTATAGTTTATGTGCTTATTGTGAGATATTCTTGTTATTATTCTTCCAGCCTTTCCTTCGAAAATTGAAAATATATAATTGAAAATCACCACTGTTTATCGGTTATAGTCCAAACCTTCTCAAAGTACCAAGTAATATTTGCTATGTACAAACGATACTGCTTCTTCCTATACAGGTATAACAACAAATCCCACTTGTACGATTACTTGAGAACAGCAGCAGGAGAGAAACGATGGTATTAGCGGTATTTGTCGACAGTTCGGTTGAAGTAAAGCTTTCATTTGAACAAAATCACGCCACATGTATTTAGTTACACGATTTATCAACACATCTTCTCAAGATAAAGCTCAACTTGAAAATGGTTCATGTGGAAGACAAGAATTCGCTTTTAAAATTATCCATTTTGTCAACTATCCCGAGACACTGAAGGATTTACCATTAAGACCAACGGTTTTCAACGTTAGACTTGACTAAAGTAACGAAATGACTACGCAGCACGCAGTAAGTAAAAAGCTGTTCGTTTGCAAGCAAATAGTGTCAAAGTCCTCATCTCTTCTCGATGAATACGCTGCGTAAAAAATAGCTCAGGTAACCAGTTTATGTGATGATTACATAGACACGAACTTGTTAAAACATTCATTCGTAATCTAGATGGCTTCAACTTGGTCACAATTAGAAGCTATACCTTTCTTGCTTCATATTTCTTCGACATGCCGTTAAGCGTTAATAGGTTGATCACGGCCAGGAAAGTTTAGCTTGAGTTAGTTAAATCTTCATATTTCATTATGAAGTAATGTCATTACAGTTAAATCGATATTGCTTCCCCTTCAAAGTTGAAGTTCTGACTGTTCCTCCTACACTGGGAAGTTGAAGAGCTAACGTCTATGTACGTCATGTAAGCCCTCAATCTGATCCTATTTTAAGCGAAATTTTAGGACAACACTTGCATACTTACCACCACACAAATTACCAAAAAGGATAACAGGCAAGGCATTCAAAATTAATGAAAATGGTTTGTCGGAAGCAGAATTCTTTACTAATTCAATTCCCGAGATTTGGTTCTATGAGAAGCGGATGACGTGACTATCAGAAAATACTTTCCACCAATGTAAACACTTTCACCAGAGAAATTAAAGCCAAACGTTTCCTTTCGATTACACTGCACTGCGATCGCATTGCGTTTATCTACATTTTGCAGAAATGTCAAAAATTGAGTACATTCTTTGAAGTTTGAGATGCTTGAGGGAAACCCCATCAACAAGAGCAATATTTTCATTCTTTATCGCGCAATTCCCGATTAATACTTTCATAGCCACATGGGTTCGGAGTTATAACAGGGATTCACAGAGGTGAAAGTGCTTAGAGGCACTTGAGGTACAAAGTACGAGAACTTCAAATCCTCTTGCCTTTTGTCTACCTCAAAATGCCTGTATCTTTTTATATCACCCCAGCCCGTTTCGAATTATATTTGATACAAAGAAACGGAAAAGGTGCAGTGGGAACGAATAGGTGAAAGCGTAAGTTGCAACCCTGCGGCAACGAAAAAAATATGTTCGGTTTACCGACATTGACTATTATTGTGCTCACTCATCCGCTGATTCACCAAGCAAAGAAAGCGTCTCAGCATCTTTTCCTCACACTTCACTGAATTGCTCAAGGAAACTCGTATTCTTAACAAAACTTTCTGTAAGTTTAACTCCAGGAGCAATTGTTAAAAGCAAGAGGTAAGGAAAATGTTATGACATAAATAGTTCAAGTAGGGCTTAACCACTTATGGCTTTCAATATGTTTCTTAAAAGTAGGGAGTTCGGACGAAGAAGTGGTTTACCTTCAAACACGGTTGCAACTTTTGTGAAATACAATCATTGTCTTGTGAAAAGAGATCGAAAAAATCTCTTTCGTTTCAAATATTCATAAGGTACATTCCTGCTAAAAATAGGAACGATGATTAAATTTCCAAAGAATAGAATGAAACGTGTCTTTTTGCCATTTTTATATGTTCGGGTGAAGGTTAAATCCTGTTTTAGAAAAGCTGTTCTTGGGAAGATCATTTTTATATCACAATATCATACCTGTAAAACGATACACTGCTTGGAAAAAACATCACTAAACAAAGAAGTAACGGACCGATCTGCATGTATATATTACGCAAGGTCTACATAACATTTAGCTGCCGAACCGATAGCTTGCAAGGGGAACTAAGTAGTATTACAAGGTAGATGCTGCATGACACATCCCTGACCATTCTTACGTTCTCGAATGGAAAGTTTTCCCATTACCCGGAAATCCAAAAAAATATAAAGACCAGTAAAAGCTTTGCAGTTTAGAATGGAGACTTTCTACAGGAATGCAACAAAATCCAGCAGTTTTGTATAGATGAGTGAAATTACCGTTTCGCAAATGTTTATTCTCGGTCATGGTACTAAATTCGACAAAGGAAGTTTTCCCAATTCACAGCTCGTAAACCATTCGCTTCGCAGGATTCTTTGAATCATTGCAAAAAGAGATTTAATTTTGGTACTTTTAGAAAAGCACTTACATTCACAATCTTGCAGTTTCACATTCACATCATTCAAATATGTCCAAAAATGAGAAATGGAAGTATATAACCAAGATGTAAGCACAATGTAGATTGCTGATATAGTTTTTAAGAGATTAGATGAGCATGGAGAGGAAACTGGAGCATGAGCTGTACAGGCTATTTGTAAAGATGACGTCTTTTCAAAATCGTCTATAAAATCCTTATATCATTATTTTTAATACCTTTTCCTAAAAAATGGAATCAAGTCAACTAGTAAGCAAAACACACAGCAGTATGTACTCTTCTGTCAGCAAAACGTAATCTTTTATGCATCTTTGTTCTCCGTCATACGTAGCTATTAACTGAAACGAATCGCATAATCTGAAAAAAATAATTACGTTGAAATAAGTACAGCAAAATCATGCGAAATGCATGAACTTCAACTTCTGGTGAAATTCTATTTTAATTAATTGATGCAAAAAATACTCTTCTACGTATCCGTGTTAGAAGATGTGTAAACTAAAGTTACAAGTTTCTTTTGACTCTTAAAATCAGCAACAAATAGTCATTCGCCATTTCCACCAAATGTTATGAAGATCGTTTGTTTTTATTAACAACACAGTGTCTTCGGAATAGGGGCTTTTCTACCACTGCAAAGCAGTAGAACAGCACAACATGGTGAATGCGTTACGCATTAAAGTATGGAATGGTGATGTCCCCTTTCACTCATATGATAAACTAAAGTTACTACTGTACTTAAATCTTCCTACAACAAATCTTCATCTTATCGCAAGTCTCTTGCTGAAAACAGTGACGTTTAATGATTTTTCCTGTGCACAAAAGGATTTAGAAGAAGATTTACAGGTATGCTTCCATGAGATTCATCGTTTCCTTGCTTTTATGCTCCATTGGTAAGCTTACCAGAGCAGAAAATTGGCTTATAGTGGATCAATCTTTTTAGCATTTCTCCTTTATCTCTGACAAATTCGAAATAAGAAAGTTCAAAAGCAGCGAACATGATGAAAACAATATATTACCCAGTTATGGCAGGCATAGATCAATATTTAACTTGAAGTTTTGAAATTAACAGTTTTAAAAATTGAAAACTAGCTCTAATCTATATATGCCTGCGCTTTATGAAGCGTTCGCGCATTAAACAACCCTAATCCTTAATTTCAGACAAGCCTTGTGTTGTTCTGGGTTTCAAAAATACACATCCAAACACCCAAGAAAGACTTCAATCATCCTTAATCTGTGGACTTTCTACAAATGAGGAGAATGTGGGCGATTTTCTTGTGGTTTGAGAATCCGACTGATTCAAGTCTAACCCGCAGTTTGCAGAATAACAAGGTGGTTATATCTTTTTTTAACTGTACCATGCTACGATGATAATGCGTTCGTGTTCTCCGTTGTATACAACTCGTAAAAGTTATGCTTGTCTTTGGGTCTCCGAGTTTTATCCTACTAAATTCTTGTTAAAGGCTTAGGCAACTACACGGAAGCCGATAATCGACTAACCAACAGTGCTGCGGATAACACATCATGGGAAGTCTGAGAACTCATCAAAAAGAAACAAAGGACTTTGTCGCTGACAAAACTCAGAGCATAGTGAATTGCAGTATTACCTACACTCGCGGATCCCTGAACCATTTATCGCTAGCTTTCACCCACATATGCCTATTTGTAAAAGAATCGCAGGAAAGTTCCACCGAGATTAAATACTTACTACTTCCCGTCTGCTGGTGCAGCTCTGGTGGTGTCTTTCTGGAATTCTAAGCATGGCTCATTTATTTTCGCCTGTTATGAATCGACAATACAAGAAAAAACATTGTACATTTGTTAGCTCTCTTAGATGAGCTTTTAGGTAGAAAGAAATCATTACAGAAGTTGTTTTCTTGTCAATCTCTATTGCTTGTTGACGATCAGTTCATGTGGCAGAGAAAGCATGAAAGCAAGAAAAATTGTTTTTTGCTGATCAATATGGCACTGAAATCGTTAGCTCGTGAACTGAAGAGGTTGTTCTGAACTATGACATCCAAGTACGCATTTTTCTCTACAATATTTTATGGTCGTGCGCTTTGGTACAAAAGGATCAAGAAAAGGTCAGACATGACTTTGTAAAGCTGTTACGTTAATACAAGTACAAACGTGTCTCATTAGTCAAATTGATAGATAATGTGATCAAGGTCTCTTTTAGAAGTTGTAGCACGCATCTGTTTGCAAAAAAATATTTCGCATGGCTTGTCTTGCAAAAGAATTCTGGAAAGAGTCGCTCTGAATTTTGCCCTCACAGGAAAGCAAGCATATTGTACTATCGCATATGGAGTAAGGTTTTACATTCGCTCCCTCCCAACCATCCACCCTGATCAATATTGTAAAATGTGTACAATAACCAACCTTATTCAATGGTTCAATCGCTTAAGGTCAATAGAACCATAGAATAAAAACATGCATTTTGTTTGTTTCGCCTGGAAATGTTTGTTCCTTTTAAAAATAGCTTTGTATTTCCTAAAGGAGTATTTTTATGAACATGGGCACCAAAGTTTTGTTTTATTACGCTATATTATGCATTTGATTGAAGCGATGCCTTTCATGCTAGAATCTTACCAAAAATATTCAAATAACTCCTGAAGTACACAGCAAATTGCGAAAAATATTTAAAATGTAAACGAAAACAATCAATTCGACTGGAAACTCATGACTGGCGCATGTCGTTTCCGGGAAAACCTTCATTGGAGCTTCTGGAATTTGATTCTATTGCTTTTCGTAAATATACAAAAGGATGTATGTACTTAAACAAATCTCAAAGGACAGTAAAAGTATTTTTTGTGTTAGCTCAAGTGTTCACATTATTGACATTTTCATACGACATGACATGACTATTGAACTGTACTAAAAATACTTTTGTACAAATATGTCAAACAAAATTCTGAAGAAAATATTGGTACTATGGAGTAAGGAAGGACTCCAATTATTGTGTTAAGTTTTGAGAATGAAAGAGAAACTTAAAACATCGTTTTCTACTACTATTACGTCTACGATAATAATCATAATAATAATGAGGAAAAAAATCTGTATATTATATTGCATAATCTTCTTTGAAAGAATTACAAACAAACAAAATTTTACTGAAGAGTACTGAAGTGGGCATTGTAGTTTTAATTGGAGATGAAGACAAAAACATTCTTGACTGTTGCTGAATGCAAAGTTATCAAAAATATTTTTACGTCATGGTACTTCGATGGCGAAATCGAAATTACAATACAAATGACGACAGAAAACTTACTTAGAAAGCAGGCAGATAAACGTCAGAAGCCTGAAATCACTTCAAGCTGTTTTGTTATTTCTCGTATACTGTACAATTCTACTTACTTGACGCATTCTTGACTGTTGATGAGTGAGAGGTTATAAAAATGTTTTTTCATGGTACATTGACATTTCAAGTTTAATGAAGCATAAGTTCTCAGTCTAAAACATTTAAATTTTTGTAGGCGAGCAAATTTTCGGATTCATACGCATGCTGTGATTTTGTCAATAATGGTACAGTTAAAAATGACGAGAAAACAGCTAGGCCAGGCTGTTTCAGGCTAGAAAAACTTCGAAAGCCTGAAATCATTTCCAACTGTGACTCCTCCTTTCGTATATTGTACAACTTCAGTTACTTGACACACTAACTTTAAAAGCACATCATCATGCGTAGAAGACAGGAGACAAGGCATCCTTTTCTATTCGTAATATGTTAAGTAATTAGATGGAATGGAGACTTCTAAAGTTATGCTTCAGTTGCAAATGGAGCTCGAGGGATTAAAAGCATTTTAGCAACCGTACCATAGAAGTCGTAAGCTGTTTCAATTTACCCTCAATTTGAGATACATGTTTGCATAAAAGTTTGCAAGAGTACTTTGAAAACTTAGATCTGATCTGAAGTTAATTTACCAACTAACCAAGAATGGTTCATATCTTGACAACTTATTCTTGCAAGTAGGTAAATAAAACTCTTCCTTTCGTAGTTGAGAGCTATGCACGAGTAAAAACTGATGAAAGTGAAAAAAAAAACGAAATGCCCACATGAACATTACGCCCACGTAGTAGTAGTAGTTGGACATAGACATCAAATTAACCAAAAGTTTTACATGAAACTGCATAACTGGGCTTAGTTAAATAATGCTCATTACTAAATTAGCACGTTCCATAGCATCCGCTTGCTTGACTCCAGGAAAGCTTGACCGACTTCCTTTCGGAAGCAGTACTCTTTCGCTTGTTGAATATGGGAGGATTCTCCATTTCTACTCACGAGTAGTGAAAGTATGAGAAATTTAAAAAACTGAACCAATGTACCACAGAATAGCATCCGTGGCATGCATCCAATTAAGCGTTTATTAAAGAACAGCATCAATTGCAAGGCTTATTACGTATGAATTATTTTGTACGGATGAATATCTTGTTGTAATTTGATGGTATGCGTAGGTGTTTAACAACTCAGAGGACAAGCTGTTGTTAAACTATTGTAATGTTGTAAAAGTAGTGAAATTAAGTTAACCGGTCTGTCGGGCGCTTCCACATAGCAGCAGCAATATACCAATTCATCAAGATATTGACACCCTTAGGAACAGTAATAGCTTTTGTGCTATAACCTCCCAGCTTTGACGCAACAATGTGTAAAAGTCTTGTAATACTTCCGCATGTACTTTCTATTAGGAATATCATGACAAAGGTAGACTTTCGTTAAATGAAGAAATTTATCAGAAGCAGGGTAAAGTCGGGAGATAAGGATGAGCATTCGAAAAAGCATGATCATTCCAGCACACGCATCTTCCATAAAGAAAAACACGGCCATCAAGTCCGTCTCTGGCTCTTTGAGTAGTTGTATCATCATGAATACATCTGAGACAAACTGTCCATAGTTTGAGGCAGTCGTTCCACCCTGTAAAAACCCAGCCCAGTTGTTGAACGCTTGAGCACTCAGCATTATCTTTTTGTAGTCCGCAAGCAGCGTCATTATGTCATAACGAGTTTCTGGAACTTTAGTTTTGGGATCCAAAGTACGCTTGACAATTTTCGATTGAATGGTATTCGAGATGTCGGCATGTCTGGATCTACTTTCCCCTCCAAAATAGTCCGAGTGGCTGGAGTGGACACCTACCTGATCCCTTTGAGAGGACCGTTTCCTCTCGTTTAAGGGCTCAAGTGGCTGGCCTCGTTCGATTAAACGTTCCAGAACCGATGTCATTTCTTTAACAATTACTGTATAGCTCACAGCAAATACCTCGCAAAGCACAATCGAGCTTGCCTGATGACACCAAATATGAAACATGTACAAGTACTCATGAGCAGCAAAGATGAAAGATAAAAGGAAGTTGTCAAAGGGAACAACTGCGTAGGTGTTCAGTGCATACTTGGGAGCCGAAGCGTATTGGATCATAAGAGCTCCACAGCCCACAAACACGATGCTCCTACGTAAAAAAAACGACATTTTAACAGACTTTTTAAGGTTACGTACGAAAATAAAAGGAAAATGAGGAAGCCTTTACATGTGCATGACCACCAGGGTCTTGTCGTTCTTTAAAATCTGTTGTTCGACATGACTGGGCTGACCCAGTTTGGCGAAAACCTCTTCCTGGACTTTCCAGTTTGCGTAAAGCACCTCGAACAAAGGATACTTTCTGTACCACATGTTTGTTTCCTGGACCAGTTGGGAAAAGCACAAGAACCAGTCCCAAATGCTCATTTGGTCGAGGAAGTGCACTTCCATGAGATATCCACGGTATGTCAAGATCAAGTAAATGATTTTGGCGATAGTGTTGCACCACATGCCATAGTAGATGAATAGCCGAAATCCTCCAGCTTTTTTAATAATGTAGCGGCCGTGTTGATCCTGGTCTATGTAAAAACGACAAACGCTGAAGTAGCCGAGCCAGTACCACATCATTCGTTGAAAGCTTGTAAAGTTTGTCATCATTTCTGGAGTTGCAGCAGTAATGATAATGTGATATGTTTGTGGTTTTGATTTGAAAAAGAAACTTTTCTTGATCAAAAAAGTGCAGCAGACAAAAAAATCTATTTGGACAAGAGGGCAAATAAGAAATGGCAAGTTTTTTATGTATGGCCATCAAGTAGGAAAAGATGTTTCGTTCTCAACCCGCATTCAACCAAACTCTAAACACAAAATGAAGCCTTCTCGAGGAAAATTGAATACTAAGAAGGACGGAACACTTAGGAAGATTCTGGTCATTGGTCATGTTTAGATTGAAAAATTCAGTTTCACAATTGCTAAATTATTATTCTGGCTTTCCATAGAAGGTGGTCTCCTTCCTTACGATATAAGCATTATACGACCGGTGCATTTTTTATATACATATGATAATGGGCGAATAGTGTTTATATCATCCCCCTGAAAACATGCCTATAAGAACAGCATATATCATATTGCACTAATTAATTATGTTTACGAGAGTAAGACTTGTATCGTGAAACACTGGTTTTTGACATGGTCAATGATTGACGGCGCCAATAGGCGCATTAAAAAAGGGAATTAAGTACGTTGTCGTAAAAATTCGAGAATCACAATTATGAACTGGCTATAGCCGGAAAGTAATAGGTTCCAAATTTATTTTTTACAAACGGAGACATAAGAACATTAGGGTGACACATTACTTCAAATACTTGCAAAATTTAACGTTCCCACGTGTGAAGTCAGAGTAAAAAATGTACAGCATATACGTAAGGCTTCCCAGGGGTGTTCTGAACAATTATTGATTGGGTACTCATCATAATATCAAATTATTAACATGGCCAATAACAAGGATTAATATCTTTCATGGAATGNGTAAGGCTTCCCAGGGGTGTTCTGAACAATTATTGATTGGGTACTCATCATAATATCAAATTATTAACATGGCCAATAACAAGGATTAAAATCTTTCATGAAATGTGGCATAGTGTCCAGGTAGAGGTTTTTATTGAAAATTGTGCAACTGTAATTGAAGTAAATATGCCAACTGTCTACACACAAGAGTAACAATGTAATTGATAATCAAATATTAACGAAATAATTTGAATGCAGTTAATCAGCAACAACATTTGTATTTTGCAAAATCATCATAATGACAGGATGTATCGGTTTCAGAAACTTGACAACCTCCTCGACATTTTGGCTGGCCCGAGTTTACGAACTTGCAGGGCGTCCATTCACACCCGTCTGGAAATTAATGTACAAGAATGGAAGACATTAAGATGTAATTATGATAAGCCTAGAATGTACTTAAAATATAGCAGAAGCTTTTTCAAACCTTCTTCGTCAACGTCCTCATCCGTTCCTTCAGATTCTTCGCTGCCATTTCCATTCACAGATAGAATCATTTGAAAGACGATTATAATTATGGTTACCGAATAATATACTTTAATACTCCGGAATGTCGTAGTCGTCATTGTTTAAAGGTCGTTTCAGGAAGGACACGTCAACAGAATACAAAACGTAATACTTTACTGTAATCACAAGTCGCAACAGAAACACAAGAGGTTGTAAGTTTCAATCAACAATGCATCATATAATATTGTGATCGTAGGTATGTGCATGCAGAAAAATAGATTTGGTTGAATTTTTACGATTCGTATACCCGGGTCACAAGCTGACGAGTTGACGAGTCTCGATTGTAAGTTCAGTCCTCTTGATCCGGTTTTTCTTAGTTCAAAATCGCAACAATACCAATACTAGAGATATGCTGCGTATTTCCGTGGTTGAGCTTACAGCATAAAACGTGTACACCGTAAACTTTCGAGATTATGTCATCAAAATACGATGGTATGACGGATACTTCGGTTTGTTGCATCGCAAGTTTCAAAGTAAATGTAAAATTCAAAAGCCTAACATACCAGAAGGCTTACATACGTTTCATACATACAATGACAAACGAAACTGTCCGTATTAAATCAATAGATCAAAGTCTTGTCAGCCATTAGGTAGTGTTAGTGTTATTATATAATGTCTGTGAAAGTGATAACATGTAGCTTCAAATAAAATATACATTTTGTTTGACCTCGATCTGCATAAAGAAATTCATTATTGTAACATCTCAAAGGCAGTCTTTGCCCACCTCTACATTCCCTAAAGTCTTGTCAACCGTCAAATGTCCGCTCCCACTGTTTATGAACAGGAGAAGAATTGTATTGGCAGCAATAAAATTTGAAAGTGGTACTCATGTTGAAGGCCACTCTAGAAACCGTTTGCGCGTACATCACGTAAACCTACAAGTGCGTCATCAAAATTATTTGCGTGACTTTCTCAAGTGCTTTGCCTAATCCCAAAGTTTGTATCAACTTCAATCAAAAGAATCTTTCATGATTGTACGAATCAAAGAATCAATACTTTTCACTCTTATGCTAAAAATCAAACATCGCATATGGTACTACACGCTTTTGTGCGGCACTAGCAGAAATGACCATGAATTTAAAGATAATAGTTTCATGTATCCCGAAACATTATAAAAACTATGAACTACGATGAACTACATGCTACATAGCCTGAAAAATATGATATCTTGCCTTTTTCCAGAAACCTATGCGTTTTAACTAGTCACGAGTCACGAAACAGCCTACCAGCCCTGCCCTCGCGTGTGTTAATTTATTATACCAACTCTCTGTACATTCCAAAAACTTCTCCTCGTCAATGTCAATACACATTCATTATGAAAAACCTTTTTTAATGACTGACCATAAAAACTTCTTGCCACGAAACGAGTGTTCCAGCCAGATAGCAACAAAATAGCATTTTTTCACTTTCATATATCGTCTAGTCTGTTTGTTTCGTTTCAAGCTGGCAAGTTTCTGTTTAGTGTCAACTTGTTCATGATTGCGCCAGCACATCCTGTCCAAAAGTGTTTCTTTGAGACTTCTCTTTGTAATTGTCAACGCGTAGTGGTCATCGATAGTCACACCTGTGTCCTTATTAGAAAACTGTTCCGATCAGCTTCAAAAATTGAAAGAGACTTGTGAACAGCAAATAATTTTAATATTTTCATCATGTCTCTCCATCCATTAGACCCTTTAACAGAAGAGGAAATTTCCAAAGCCAGTCAGATAATCCGTGAGAACCATCAAAGCGTACATGGCTGGATTTTTAACTCGATATTACTTCAAGAGCCACCTAAGGCTGAGCTAGCCCCTCTGCTCCTTCAAGAGAACGAAACTGTCTTGGCGGAAGCCACCTTCCCACGAAAGGCTTTTGTAAACTTGATTGAAAAACAGTCCGGAATAG
>VICI01003730.1:0-12509 GCA_019593645.1 Akabosia matsudoensis
AATTTTTCGTAGTTATTGTAACGCGGTACATACCGTTTCAAAATTTAATGCTTCAGGCCTTCCCGAGGAAATAACAAACTTTTGCCAATCTCTGTATGTAAATCTAATGAGTTTTCTAACTACGTAGATCAGCTAATTTTAACCTTGACGGCGTACTTTAATTCAAAAGTAATCCGAAAGACTAAATGGACAAAATGTACGCAGAAGCTACGATCGCAAATGGTAGTATCACTGAAAAGTGCAAAACATGTTCTCCTGATGAAGCATTTGACGGCAACATGGTACCAAATGTCGATGCAAAATGTGAAGAGAAGTCGTTGGGCGAATTATAATGACTTCTTTTTTCAAACTTACAAAATGGATTGAAACGTTGTGCAGGATTTTCGTGATTCTTTTTCTTATTCTTTCTTAATTCTTATGGAAGATGTTCAAATTGGGCCCAAGTTGAGAGAAAATTTATCTTCCGTTGGGCCGTTACCGACCTGCATGGGCGAAAGGAATGCATTCAATCATCATAAGTGTGAGAATATTAGTTAACATAATTGGTAATACTCTCGCACAAAAATAATATACTGAGTGAGTCTTCTTTCCTGCAGGCGTAATGAACAAAGTCAACCTGGTTTATCGAAAACGTGTTACAACATCCAGACCTCTTAGGGACGATTAAAAATATGGAATATAGCGTTCAACATCCTCATTTTTGTCCTGCAATGACGAACTGTATGTCTCGTGATTTTTTGGGGTTGCCGAGGGACTAGATGCATACATGAAAATTTAGTGACGCTCCCATGCGGGTGTATACAGGTGTGGATGTGGGTATACAGCCCGTCTTCATCACCGTTCCGCCGGCAGCACAACAGAAGATCCAGTATTATTCTGTGTGAGAGTAGATTTGGCTGACAATAAGTCATAATTCATTCAAACCCTAGAAGCCCCGAAACGGTTCGATATTTTAGTTGTATTGGTATTATAGTTCGTAAGAAGTGAAAGTGTATAAATACAATTTAATTTTGGTAGGTAAAACAGCATTGTGGTACTAGTGCATAACTCGAAAAATTACTTGCTGTTTTGTATCTGTAAATTAAATCTGCCTCCGCAAAAGTGAACAGGAATGAAACAGGACACAGATTGATTAGCGCTCGCATTCTTTTTCTGAGTTACGACTATCATAATCACCACCATATTATTTGAAACATTAAACCACGAATGAGTAAGCGACAAGAAGGAGTGACCTAAGATGGACGTCCCAATCTAACTCTGAAGTGGACATTGGGGATTTATAGGATTTATAGACGGAATGGTAAATATTTTGTAAACACTTCCACCACGAACCTGCACTTAACAACGAGCCATTATGCTTTCCCTTGTCAAACATTTTCCGTCGTGCGATAAATTCTAAGGGACACTCATTTTTTTTTAAAAGCTCACCATTTTTAATTAAAATTTTGTGCAAGATGAACCACTCCGAGAAAACATTTGAAACATGATCATGATGATATTGCTGGGAATGTTGCGCAAGCTATTCTATGCCTTTTCTCTTTTGTTCGAGAAAGCCGACTCATAAAAATTACTTTGATCACTATTTCAGCTTCCTTTCCGAGTTCTTAACGACTAAGTGGTTAACATATTTTTATTTTTCATCGCTTCCTGCTCTCAAAAAGCGAGTCATTCGATGAAATAAAAGTGTTTTCTTGTGAATGAACATAACAAGGTACCTATATCCATTACACTCGCCTGAAGTACGAAGCTGATTATTCGACTACGCAGGGTTTTTCCGTAGAGATTTTGTTGCTGAACTGAAAAAAAGAATGACAATCGAGCAAGAATCTATTCTTTTACTTTCACAATGGAGACGTAGAGCTTTGATGCAGTACGTGACATAACTCATATTTCGAGAATATATAATTACGCATCCCTTTCTCTTTTTATGTGCCGTGTTTACAAAACAGGGGCAACGACGTATCAGAACTCAGAGCTAGAGAAGTTTTCATGTAGGGAATACTCCCTGCGTCACGTGCTTTGACAGGGTTTTCCATGTATTTCTTATGGCGAGAATGTCAAACTTATTTGGCGCAAACAGTAAGTTGAAGTAATAGTGATATCTAGGGAACACGAGTAATATTGTGCAAATAAAACGTATTACTTGTTTGATAGGTACAAACTAATTTTGCAATAGTATACGAATTTATGTAGGTATATTAGTTGCCTTGTTTTTCGTCAGAGCTGCCACAGAGAGGTAACAGCACGCTAAGAATGAACGTATATGAATAAAAGTCATGTAGAAACTCTATCGCTTTCATGATTTCAAGGAAAGAATGAAAAACATACAATTCTATTCTTGGTGGCTTTCACGCGGAGCTTACCGACAGAAATGCTCATTCTTTGTCGAATCTTACGAAGTAATCGTTGGTGTGAAAGAAAACATTTTTGCGTGTGAGCTATTGTGTCACTCATATTCTTCAAGTTACGTATACCTATATACGTCCTATATATGTAGCTTATCAAGTAGAAACATTTTATTTTGGATGATGTACATTCTCTTGAAGATGATCGATATGTTTCTGTTGTAAAAGTATTTTATAGTGAAACACATAGGCAGTTTTACACGCGTTCCCACACTGCAAAGGGAAAGCGACTCGACATGTTTCCAAATGATCTTAACAAACGCCCACTTATCTTTCCGGTGGAATCTATTCATCTACATCTTCTTCGCTTACCACATTTTAATTCTGTGAATCATGAATCCTTGATGATTTTCACTCTGCAAAACTTACTCACTGTCCGGCAGGCAAGGAAGTTAAAATCTGAACTACTTTTTCAACAAGCTTTTTTTGTAGTTATGGTATTGCCAATGCATAAGACCAACTTCTCCAATTTACGCAGCGTATAGGGCAGCGACTTATAAAGCTCTAATAAGACTTTACGGCCTGTGTCCACAAACGAACAAACAAACAAAAACCGCTAACCGCTTGTTGCACGACTTTCTCTCGACAACATCATTAAAACGAGATACATCTTGTAAACATGAAGAAATGGTTTTTCTTCTGCTAAGAATGCAGCTAATGGTTGCGTGAGATTGCATTAGTGCCATATCAATGCAAACTTTGTTTTTATTTCTCTCTTTTAACTCGAAGAGCATTAGGGATTTACTTGGACTTGGATTTTTCACGTACTACAAACAGACAAGTTTTAGAGGCCATTAGTGTCGACGATATGGCTCTATAACTGATAGGCCAAATCAAAACCAAGGACACCATGAGGGCTACATGTGAACTAATCTCACATGGATAACAGGATCTAAACATAAACAGGATGTAGTTGAGTGTGTTTGACATTGAAAATGCATGCGTGCATTCAATTTCAATTTTGTGCCTTGTGACGATATCAACAATTACACAATGAATATATCTTGTCATATAATTACGTCACAAAGTGAAAGGCGTTTCCTGATTATAACAATAACAATGATATAATCATTAAAATGTTTATTATTTTCATGGATAGTAAGTATGTGCTGGGTGTGCACACCCTAATACAATATTTTGTCGATCACGAACGGCAAAAACAAACATTTTTTGCAACCGCCATAGCCAACATGAAATCGACATTATATGCAAATGAGTGAAAGCATTATGCGGTTGAGTTTTCGCAATAAATATGGGCGCATTTTGATTTAAAAAAAAAACAAAAAAGAATAAGCATTGCTTCCCGCCTACAGAAGATAGAGTTGTGAGGAAACAAGATTCTCGGCGTACACAAGTTGAAATCAGAGGAATGATTGAAAAGAGGAAATGATTTACAGCTTGTGCCTACTATCCCGATGTGACAGTAGCTTGAAAGACAAGCATTTTAAAAACATAAATCATTTACAAATAGTTAACATTATCGGTATGCTATTTATATAGCAGACGTGTTTGTACGTAATCGTTCCATGAATTGTTTTTATCATTATGATACCATGAAACTAAAGGATACCCAGTATGACAACGTTTCCGCCGACAAAATGAAGTGCCAGATATACAAACGTTCCTTTCATAATGTCAGTGGGGCATACATTCCTGTTTGATCCATATTTTATCTGGCTTTTTCTCTTTTGTGATAGTTATCTGACTTGTCATCGTATCGAAAATTCGCAATTTATCTCAGCTCCACTCGTTCGCACAAATTTTCGTACTCACAATAATAGAAATTTATATGTATGCTTCAATTCTCACAAAATTTTATGTTTTTAAAGCCAGTAGCAGTTTTGTAATTGATGAATTAGTTCTACTAATTCTATAGGTACTGTTCACTGTTGAGTCGCCCCCCGCACCTCATCAAAGCGTAAATTAAAATACTGAAAGAGCGTAATTTTTGTCTGGCTTATTTTTGTACATCAAAAACATGTATTCGATTTCCTAGTCCAAAAAAACAACAGTCCATAAAATTAACATTGTATTCTTGTTCTCAAACACAAAATATAATCTAATTTTTACACCATCTCTGTATTTATTACGAAGGAGAACTATGTTTAGCAAGTAATGATATCGATGAGTTTGTCTGTGCGTCCGTCTGTCTTTCTGCGGACGCTCTATAGGCCATGTAGCTTTACCCATTCGGACCAAAGTTGCTACAGTGATACCTTAAACCACTGACAAGAGCTCTATTGATTTTCAGCCCTCTCTGTCAGACCCAAAGGCCGGGGTCAGGGGTCAACTTTGCTACTTCGGTCGATTTGGTTCAAACTTGGTGGAACATTACATTAGGTCATTTGAAAGATTTCTGCTTTTCGCTCGGTCTGTCGTGGGTCAAAGGCAGGGTTAGGGGTTAACTTTCTGCTCTTTGTATTGACAAATGGGAAGTGACATATCATTGGAAAGCTTTTAGCTAGAGCAATTCTATGTCATCTTTTTTCCGTTTGTTTTGGTTTCTCTTGGCTTTTTCTTTTGCTTTTTTTCTTCGATTTAGCTTTGTGGTCTGATTTCAGCTTCGTCATTATTGATGTGGCTTAACAGCTTCTATTATTTTCCGTTGTACCATTGGATTTTTTCCCTCTCCAGTGGTAGGGGCAGCAGGTATCAGACCGAGCTGCCCTAGCTGGATAGAGGCCTAGCACTCTAACAAACCGTTCTGGGTGGTTGTGGTGATAATTTACTCAGTCTGTCTGAATAACGAGACTATCCAAAGCATCAGACCTGGTTTATCTTTTTGTCATAGACAGGTTGAAGTGATGGAATGAGCCATAATTAATTTTATGAGGCATGGCATGGCATGGACGCGTGTGTCCAACTTTCTTGGTGTGCTCATGCATGCAGGTTGTTTCACATAATATGTTGAGTATTGAACGTTTTTAAGTTGCTTTCACACGTGTTAGCATTCTGACAATGCACTACTAGAATGAATTTAGTGACGGAAACGAACGTTCGTGAACGACTTCAAGTAAATAATCAGCTTTAGCACAGTCACCATCTTGAAAAGAATTTAGCTTTCGATGATTGTACGTCCGATAATAAGGTGAGGACTGGATTGAATACGTAAGTAAAATTTATATAAACGTTTTAAACTAATTAAAGGTTGGAAATAAACATATTAATTTTGCTTAGTTTCCAAAAATTTAAGGCATTATCCTCGAAATAAACGTGCGCCATTGCTTACCTTTTTTAAAATCATTAGTTTTTCAAGGATGTTGGGGTTACGCCAGCCCATTTCTATGATTGGCTTCTTTGAACAGGTATATTAATTTAGTTACCCATTTTGTTCACTTTATTCATTTCAGAATAATATCATTTGCAGCTTTCTCCATTAGAATGATTGAGTGATATAACACAAGTTCAAGAGTTACTCTCCAAGGTCTCTCAATACACTTCAATTTTGAATTCCACTCATGAGTCCATGCATATCTCCAGAATTAATCATATCTCTTCGAGAAGTTCTTTAATAATACCCTAATTATCTGTATTGTTTATAGGTAATAACCAAAAGTACAAATTGAAATGAATTCCATTCCAGCCATTATGAACAGTACTCAAAGCCATCCAAGCACACAATTCGTCAAGCTTGTTTGCAACTCTATCAATTGTTCTTCCAAAACGAATAACCCATTGTTTTCCTTTTTCCCGGGACGCTTCCTTCAAACAACGACTTGTGGACGTGGCCGAACCTACTACATTGTTCCATAGAAATACACTTGTTTTCGTAAGAATGACATTACTCCGAAAACTAGCTTGTTCAATGCTCAGCCAGTTTTAAATTAAAGATGCGAACGCACAAGTCATAAAATACGATGACAACGACAACTAGCTTATTAAACATTGCGGAGCAATACGATGAGGTCGTACGAAAAGGCGTAAGTCCAAAACTGGTCTCGGTAGCTAGGCCTTAACTCCAAAACGGCTTTCTGTAGCAAGGCCGTAACTCCAAAACGGCAATTGCAAACAAAACCATGAAATTATTAATTGTCGTATCATATAAGAACTGGCTATCCGCGGTTCTGAAAACTGTTTCTAAGAATATAAAAAAATTCCGAAAGAGATTCCTGTGGCGGAAAAGTGTCCATGATAGAGATTGCATTTCCTCTCTGGATAGCCATTCCAATGCGTTGGGTCATTTAAGAGAAGGATCTGGGTTCAGCCGTTTTTCTCATGATCAGTTTCCCAAGTGTAAGGGTTTATTTGATGGCTTCTTTACACCATGGTTCCACATGTCTCCACAGCAAACGGAACAAATAATAAAGCTCTTAAGCCACTGCTATAATGACGAAGCTGAAACCAAAAGAAAAAGCTTAGCTAAAACGTTAAGACAAAAAGCTTGGCTAAAAAGCTAAGGAAAAAAGCTTAGCTAGGTTTGAGATATTGGGCTGAAAATCAATAGGGATGTTGGACAAAGATTGGCAGAAATCTTGAATTTGCCCTATCGGACCCCTTTCCAGACCCAAATGGTGTCGGATTGGGTTAAAAATCAATAGGAGTGTTGCAAATACCCCATGGTATCGCTGCAAAAGGTTAACAGCACATCGGCCAAAGTCTAAAATTTGACCCATCTCATCCTAGTGGACCCATATCTAGGGTTGACCCCTTGGACTTAATATCTATAGAATTGCTTCTAGCGCAATACAAAATCACAGTACCAAGTTTGGGGCAAATTGGCCACAATTCAAAGTTCGACTCATCTGACCTAAGTGTACCCTCTGACCTCTGACCCTTAGGGTTGACAGATTGGGCTGGAAATCCATATACTTATATCCAGTGACCTACGGGATTACAGTACCATGTTTGAGGCAAATCAGCCACAATTTTAAATTTGACCCAACTGGCCCTAATGGATCCCATCTCTGACCCCTAGGATTGACCGAGTTAAAAATCAGTAGGGTGCAAGTGACCCAAGTTATCACTGTACCAAGTTGGGTGCAAATCAACCAAGATCTATAATTAGCCCTATCTGACCCTAGTGGACCACTTCCCGGACCCTAGGGTTTACCGATTGGACTGAAAATCAGTAGGGTTGTTTCAAGTAAGTAAGATCAGTAGGCCTAAGGAATCCCTGTACGAATTTGGGGACAAATCTAAAAAATTTCCTCTCCGACCCTAGCCGAATCATTGAACTTGTCAAAATCATTACTTGCCGAAGTTCCGCTTCGTAATAATAATAATATGTCTTCATCAAGAACACTTCGATACTTTCTTACTTTAGCTGCAGCAGCCTGTTTTGCCACCAAACCAGCTTCTTTTGAAGCCAGTTTGGCATGTGAAGGGGCCATCATGTCGGAACAGGTTGCATCCCAAGCTAGACACTTACCCTCTTGCCCAGCGATGAGAGTTATCCCATCAGGTATTTTGCTATCCTCGTTGGTGAGTCCACAATGTTCATGTCGAGCTGAAATTTCGCAAGAAGTCAGTGCACGGAGTAGAATGTTGTTAATTTCTTGGTGGCGATGATACATTCCTACACTTTTAGAACAAGATAAACCACGTTATCCCATAGAGTCGACATTTTCGCCACAAAGACATGCATGTGGTTTACAAATTTGTAAACCGAGTCTTAGGCCCATTATTATTCGAAACGAGTTAGTGTCAAGTTCCAATGGATCGAGAAGGGAGGGAAGATAACCATGAATTTGATGTGAAGTGAAAATGCTTGCCTGAGTGTTTGCTCATGTTCGTTGCACGGTAGTACCGAGTCTTCTAATGTTTGGATGACCGTATTGTCCCAAAAAACTTCTGGAATAACTTCATTTTTCCATCCACGTGCAAATTCCAACCTCCCAAAACACAGCTACTGGCTCATCAGAAGTAAATTTCGACATCAAGTTGACGACCTTTCTCGTATCATCAATGCTGGGAGGCACAAGTCAGCTATCCTTCGAATTCCAATTCCCCCGTTTCGAATCGGTAGAGAGGCCTTGATGTGAGACTGAGCGGATATTAATGAATTTAGTATATGTTCAAGACTTAACTTGGAGTTAGGCAAAAGTTAAATTGCCCACTCAAGAAATGTTATGTCATAGAAATGAAGGTCAGCCGTTTCGCTGAAGGTAACTTTTATTATTTTCTAATAAATATCCATTCGATATTTAAAAGTAAAGTATGACACTGTAAATTTTTAAAGCGTCTTTTGAATTGAAAAGCGACGGAGAACACAGACGTAACGATGCCAAATTCACACCGTTCAAGAAATTACAGAGTTGACGGTAGACTGTCATCATTCTCCGAATACGACACAACAATATTCGCCTCAAGGCGCGACTTAGCGGCCGTATCTGAACCTGAATTTGTCGCCCTCCGAGACACCGACGACGAACCTGCGGATAATCCCTCGCCAGATAATCTCAGTGACTTGGACATCAAAAGCACAAGCAATGTTAGCAATCGAAGAAGCCAGAAAACGGGCATAATCTCTTTGGAATCTTATTCCCGGCGCCCCGTGGCCTTCGACCTTGAACGGTGGTGGACAAATACCACACCAGAAAACCGAAAGGCTGTTGGAATGGTAGTTATTTGCTTAGCTGTATTTATTTTATTACTTGGCGGCGGACTTTACTTTACAATCACTGGGATCGATCAAATTAAAAAGACGCCGAGTCCGTACATTTGCCAGAAGCCGGAGTGTCATAAAACAGCTATTTGGATGGAGTCAGCAATGAACAATAGTGTCCAGCCGTGTGACAACTTTTACGAGTTTGTTTGTGGAAAAACGCCGAAGGAGTCGACTCAGCCGGACTTGAATTTCGATTATTTAAGCACTGGAGGATATCCCATCCACATGGGGGAGACATCGGTCCTTTCCCGGAGCATTAAAGACTACTTCAAGGATCCTGTGCTGGACCAGAGTATTAAATACTACCAAGCTTGTCTTGACTATCGTGAGATATAACCATTTCATTCTTTTTATTAGCAGGAGTATTCGTAACTGATGACTATGAAAAAACCCAAAATAACTTGTTTTTTGTGTGGACAGGAAATAGAGAACGTGTAGGAGTGAGTGGATTGATTGATTTGATTGAAGACGTCTTCGGAACCCGGAATTTCATGACGTTGGAGGACAACCCCAAGTCGCTAGAGGAGATTGCGGTGAGATTGATGAAAAAGGCGGGACACGCTTCGTTTATAAATATGGCCTTCTTCGTATATCCTTTCATTCAAGTAAGCAAGTGTGACAATTTTTTAGCTAATAGCAAACAATTGTGATTGTGAGTGGTGCATTCTGATATTTACCGTGTCTGTTCCTTTCATAGATTCAAAGGCCAGCAGGTTTCGTCAACGAAATAAACACTGCTTTGATCAAAAGGCTCGTCATCACTCTCATGGGCACATTGGGTGTGCCAGAGAACTCGATGATCATTCAAGACTCTGTTCTTGGAGCGGAAGTGATGCTGACAATCATCACTCGAATACAAAGCGTCTTCAAAGATGACAACAACTTCAGGACAAAAACACTCGACGCAATTTTGAGCAGCCAGCAATTCATCGACAAAATGGAGCAACATTTTGTAAAAACAGGGTTGTGCCCGCCAATGGGATTTAACCTGAACCCCCTGAAGGTCCTGCGGCTTTTTTTGGAAGAAGATTACCGGCTCGATTTTGCAGATTTAATGGCAGCCAAACAATTTGCGGGGATAATATACTGCCTACAACAGAATTCCACCAATTTTAGCTACAAAACCATAAACCATAGGAAGACTGCGTTTGGTAAGTAAGAATCTGCGTACAAAGTTTTTAAAGCATGTCGGTTGCACCTTTGCATCTTTTACAGTTACCCTCTGGCTTCTTGAGATATCTGTGCAGTTCCTCGACAAATTGGACTCTACTTGCACTTACTTCCAAAGAAACAGCGACCAGCGGGGGTGCACACTGATGGACTCCAGCCCAGAACAAGAATGCTATCGCGCCTTCTTCAATAATCTTGGCTACCTCCCCTTCATCCGCTTTCTCCTTGCTTCCAACGAACGTCCAACTGATTACATTACCACATTTGAAGAACTTTTGTGGAAGCATTTTGCCTACCTCAAAGCATCGTACCAGGCCATACCCGACACCGACATTGATGCCCTCACGAAACATCTCGGAACTCTTCTCCTGTCACGTGGTCTTCACGTCGACTACATAATGCCAGAGGTCTCTGGTGTCCTTGATAAGTCGGCTATCCTGAGCTACCTCAATTTTACCGATGACCACTTGAAAAACTCAATCAAAGCTATGAGCTACACTGTCGAGAAGGCGAGAATGAACTGGGCCGGATCGACAAATCTCGTCCCTGTACCGAAATGGTTTGGGTATGGAGGCTACCCACGGAATGTAGCTCAAGAACTGTTCGATTTCCGAAAACCGATGTTAAGACCTGCGCCATTTAATGAATTGAAGGGGGCTGGAAGTGACCCGGGCCAGTGGGAAACATTTTTGAAACGGAAGTATCCAAACTACGCCCTATTTCCGCTGCAAATAATTGTCCAGCCGCACTTGACTGAGAATTGGTAACTAATACAAGCCAAATGTAATGAAATACTACGAAAATTTATACTTATTGGGAAATGATCCTTAGGCCTATCCAGCTCGCCCACGTGGACCGGAAGGCGTATCGATCATATTTGCAGCTCATCGAAGGTAACGTATACCCGTCAATACAGCACGAATTCGAAATTTAAACATTGCCGCCATAGAAAATTTATCAAAAAGATTATTTTTTCTTAGCATCCTTGAAAACACGGCAAGATCTTGTTGTTTTTGGTGACCCTCGCAATGCCCATGGCGTCAACCGAACCTGTTACGTTTTGGACACTTCAACCTACACCGGAAATGCAAACAAATTTTCCACCCAGACTGTATTCGATTTCAGCTACAACATGACAGAAGACTACCACAACAGTTTAGCGCTTCGTCTCACTCTGGCAAAAGTCCGCAGCAACAGGGCTTACTTCGATAGTTACCGGTTCACTTGGGGAACGCCAGACCTGTTCAAGCTATTTATAATGCAAGTACACCTTCCAAAAGGCCTAACAAAGTACTCCGAAGAGCAAATTTATTTCATAGCGAGCGTTCGAACCCACTGTCGCGAGAGCTGGAAATCGGCTAACAATTTGATTGAAGATCGGTGGAAACTGGAGAGGAGTGTGCTCCGCATGCTCACCCAAATTAAACAGTTTGCAGAGGTCTGGAACTGTCCGGAAAAATCGTTTATGAATAATAACGGCTATCAAAGGTGTCTTTAGTAATGATAGGACAAGAAACAGCAGAAATCCACCAGTAACAAAATTTTTGAATGGGTGTGGATTTATTGATCTGGAAGTGAACTAAGCGTAGAAAATTAAAAGCATCAAAGACGCGGACATGAGTTATGTCACTGCCGTTTTTTAAAGTCACATTTTTATCTTTGTAACCTAAATAAAAAAGTAAAATAAATAAATAAATCAGTTTTTGTGTTTCACGAAATATCCAGCAGTCAATTCAGAGAATTGCCCTGATAAAAAACGCGGATACATAAAAAGTTAGTCAGTTTGGGAGAAGATATTTTTTTGTAAGTGGTGCGATTTCCCCGACTTTGATTAAAATGACAGTGGCAGCAGGCTGTTTTCTGCTTTCTCCTTCGGTATTATACTAGTAGCTCTATGTTTTCAGGCTTGCAAAAAACAACACGAACTCCGATCCCATTTATCAAGTTTCCTCTTTGAAACTATTTGTCTTCCTTAGGGTTGGTAAGTTTAGTACATATAACAACTTGACAAAAACTAATTACGTTTCAACAGAACGTAGGAAAAAAACGACGCCAAAGATATTATACAAATAAATAAGTTTATAATTAACCAACAAGAGCAAAACTGGATGTACATAATTCTCACCAGGATATCTGTTTGAAGTATCTGTCCGAGAGAGAATACAAGTGGAATTGAAGGTTTGATAACGTGACCTGTTAGGATGATGTGGTATGGACTGTATATTGAAATTGGAATGTTAAGTGGACTGTATTTATGTGGAATGGCTATGGTAAAAATGTGATGAATGGTTAAGACTGCGGTTAAATGACTTCGGTAATCGGTAAAC
>VICI01003731.1:0-12505 GCA_019593645.1 Akabosia matsudoensis
AGTTTCCTGTAAATGCAACTACAGCTAAACCTTCTCTGCCAACAAAGCAAGGGTCAAACATGGCGTCCCTTCCAGTTTTTGTAACCACGACAGGTGAGAAAAAGTTTATGTAACCACTTTGGTGCATCACTGAATGCCGCTTTGTTAGCATGGAGAAGGCTTACCAATGCTCGTTTTGTTTCTCCCTATAGCCACAACAAGTAAACCTACGTCATTCAACAGTTCGATGAAGCTGGCAATAAAGACATGGCCGCTTGCACCCAAACCATTCTACAAAGTAAAGGCGTCGTACCCATCAACATGCACAAGACAACGCACACCGACTCCAATATTCTTCGAGTCAAGTGCTCTTGAGCTATTCCTGAATGTCCCATTAATGACCACTTGTAACTCTACGGTACACAAATCCAAGCTTTTTTACTGCGTAGCATACAAGACACTGATCCCTTGTTTCACGCTATGTTTTTTTTATTTCCAGTCGCCAATGATGCAATATGTCATAACGCTTTGCAAACAGGAGCGACTGGCATTGGAGTATGGATACAGCTCTTTATCTGAACCTGACAGAAACTATCTTCAACTCTCACCTGCACACCGTAACTCGCACAAATGTCAATCAATCCTCAATTCCATTCAAAACTGCACAAGAAAAATGTCCGCTCGAATTCCTAAGCAGCTTTCCTTAATGCAGAACGGACCACGAAGTATGCTGTTTGAATCAATCGACTTGGGCTACTCGTGTGCCGTAGTAAGAGAGAATGAAAAAATATGCTCAGACAATACATAAACGGGAATTAACAAGATGTTTTGTTTGTAGCTTGGTTACTCCCGTACTGAAACAAAAAGAGAAAAACTTGCAAGAGGAATGTGTAAATCGCTCCAGGCTTATCTAAAAATAGCCAAGAGAGTAACTCTCAACTCTTTTGATTCTTTCTGGGCGTCTATGTCCCCTGCTACCCTGTATGGAGAAACCTGTTACGTGTTGAATATAAGAAAACAAAAATGTAGCCCAAAGGCTGCTTTATATGGAAATTAATTCGTAGAGAGATGGAAAGGTAGATTAGACTTTGGTTAAGCATATTTTTTTTCTTTAAGCACGTTTTCTTTACCTTCCGTTCAAAATGTTCAGTTTACTTAACGACTGAGATGCCTCTCATTTATTACATTTATTTTATTTTTCGTTTTATTTCTAAGTATATCAATAAAGCATGAGTTTATTACCTTGACGTAAAAATTTTCTTAATAAACTGGCATAATGAATTTTGTTCTCATAAACCCTTAGTCATGACGCAAAGCATGTTCTACTGATGACGTTGTTTTGTAGCCATATTGTTTTAATGTAACCCGAGCAAACATTTTCATGCATATGACGTGAATAGTTGTTATGAGAATAAGAGATGATGCAACAACCAGCCATTGTTTGTATGAATGAAACCTCTGCTCATGACAATCATGTTTTAACGCCATGTTGCATATCTTATACGACATGCAGGACATTTCTTTATTCAGTTAAATTTGAAAATACAGTTATTTTTATCAGTACTACGAGTCACAATGGCATTTACAAAATCATAATTAATTCTATTCTACAAATACTACGGTTGTAAATGCCAGACCAAATATTATTACTCAATAATATCGTTTGCGTTAGCTTGTTCGCTTTTTTCCATTTCGACAAGAGCGTCCAGTTGCTTGGCCAGTTCAAGAGCTGTCAAGTACGTGATGAATGTATTTTGACCAGTCCAAACCCTTTCGGTGCCCGTAGAAACGTTTTGAAATGTCCGGTAGCGGGTTGGGTCGAGCTTATTCCAAAGACGTATGCAGGGTCCGAAGGTTGACGAGTATGGGCGTATCATCAAGTTTAATATTTTGTGAGTAGACTTATCCTGCCAGAATTCTTCAGATCGGAAAACGTCACCCTTATGTATATCTTGAAGGCTTGGCGACGAAATTTGTCCATTCAAGTGTTGGTCAATGGTACTTATGATATCATTCAATGCAGCAGCAAAAAATTCCTTGTAATTTGATGGTATGACGAAATGAGAATTAGATCCCATTGCGTTAATTCTTTTTAAATAAACAAACTTGCCATTTTCAGCCGTATATTCCCGGAAGAGTAACGTAGGCGAAATAGCAAAAACGTCAGGGCTTGACCAAAAGGTAGGATTTTCGTAAACGTTGATATTGCGAGAGACGTTAATTCCCACGTCAGGCACAAACTCAAGTATAATATTCTCCTTCTTTATGTCGTCAGAGATTTCTTCCGTTCGCTTCTTTGTTGGAGCTGGCTTGCTGGAAGATGAAGCTTGTCGTTTTTGTGACATGTTGTTTGCTTAAAACTTTAGTACGGTGAGAGAAAAAGTGTTAGTTGAGTTCTGAACGTGTTTCAAGCGACTGATAAAATACCCGGGTATTTCAAGCGTATTTATACCAAAATGTATGCACGTGACTTTGATTACGATGCGGGGCGAATGGCGTACAAGCAGAAGAAAACGTATTATCTCGGTTTCTTGGAAAAGTCTCGCAAGACTAGCAAATATCTAAAGTTTAATCATCTTGTTCATCTCAAACAGCTAAATCAAGGCCAAGCTGACTGTATGAAGACATTGACAAAATTTGGAAATTGTGTAAAAAAGGGAAAAAATCCGATTTGTTCGATCCTTTCTCCGGCTGGGTTGTAAGACGGTTTTACTTAATAGCTTCAGCTTGTATCTAGAAACCATCAACGTAAACTTTAAGCATGTTGCATATACAGGAACATGCGCTCAAATTTTTAACAGCTATAGCCTTTTTGGCCTATGCGGTATATATAACTGCAAGTTGAGCTATGAGGCAATGATTGGGCTTCCAGTCACTGAGACCGTAAGAAAGAACGTAAAATCATTAAGGCTTGCTGTGATTGATGAGATAGGGCAAATACCAAGTGGCTTGCTTACAATGTTCTTACGCCGTATTCAAAAGATAAAGGGGACAGAGGATTATCCACCGATAGCGTTGTTACTTTGTGGAGATTTCAGGCAAACCCTATGCATTGGAGGATACTCACTTGATTCGGAACTTACCCCATTTATGGATAGCTTCTCTGTTGATGGCATAAAGCTCTTTCAAGGTCGTGAATACAGGCTTTCTCTCACGCAACCCGTGCGTCAAAGTAAAGGAGTCTATTATGAAATTTTGAACAGGATGCGTAGCAAAGAGACGACACTTGATGATGTCAATTTATTATCAACTCGACTGGTCGAAAACGTATCAGAAGAGGAAAAATTAGCTTTTAAAGACGCGATACATTTGTACGCTCGTAATGAAGATTGTTACAAGCATAGCTTGGAGTATGTTCAGAGTCTTGGTATCCCATTGGCTAAGATTAGCCCTGAATGCTTTCCATTTTGTGAAGAATGCGTAAAGTCATACAGAGATTTGTATATTGCGCCAGGGCTTAAGTATATGCTCTTAAGAAACTTGAATTTTAAAGGTTTCCTTGTTAATGGTAGCGTTTTAGAGCTGGTGCATACTATGAGCCAGGAGAGACTACCAACCCCCTGTTCATAACATTTAAACCAAATAAATACAATGGTTTGAGACTGAGCGATCAATCAGTTGTAATTACACCACTAGTAGAAGACATCCAATGTTCTCATTTGAATAGAAAGATCAAGATAAAGCATTATCCTCTTAACATTCATGCATCCTTAAGCATCTTCAAATCACAGTCTATGACGCTAGATAAAATTGTGCTTTCGTTGAACAACGTTCCCTGTCAATCAAATCTTTTGTACGTCGGTTTATCAAGAATTAGAGATATCAGTGACGTGCTATTGATTTCTCCGAAGCCTCTTGTTGAGTATTTCATAAAAAGTGATGCATAAATTTTTCATCCTATCTTGCAACGGGTGTAGCCGAAAAATTAAAAGAAAATTCGTAGGTAGGTATACAAATCTATGTGCTATTTGTGGCCAGAAGTTTTATATTGAAAAAGCTACACGCTTAATTAACAAAGTATTGAGTTTACAGTCAGCATTTTGCCTTTCCAAGCAAGAAGAACAGGTTGTTTTTTATTCCGGCGTCTTGGACCCACCACAGACTTCTCCAATTTTGATTATTTTAAAGAAAAAACTGTGCTATAGATTTGTTTTGCAGTATGGCGACCAAAATTGACCATGTATTTCTGTGCCCACTGTGCGCTTTTAACTTTTCTCAGATGGATGAGTTAGAAGAACATTTTGAAAAAGAACACAAGTGTGAAAAGTGTGTGAAGGTGTATTTGAGTAAACACTATCATGTTTGCAAGCCTCCACTTATTGGAGGTAATGCTAATAGTGTAAAGCTTCCTTTGAACATTGATGGCACAGACTTTTTTACTCTGGATGCATCCAGCAGTCGTAATTCTGTGTTAAATTACTCTCATATGTTTAATGAGTTGCACGAAACAATTAAAAGTGCCGTATCTTCAATCCGCTCCGAGCTGAGCAGCTTACTAGCATATTATGTGTACAAGGAATCATCTATCAAGGTAAAATTTGCTTTTCAGCTTAAATTCTTAAGTGTTAAGGATAGCATGCCTGTTTTAAAACGTTACTGGTCAATGATCATGACCATATCACACCTGGAATTTATTAATGGAACAATTGATAATGGAACAGACTTTGTGACAAAACTCTGTGGAGTTTTGGCTCACTCAATTTCTGGTTTAAAACTTGAAACCGTAGAAAAAGTATTTATTCGAATATTTATTAACAAAAACAAAATAGCAAAGGGGAGAATCAGCCTCCCTCCATACTTGAAACGAAAAAGGGGTATAATTAATCCAAATGTCAAGCGATACTGCTTCAAGGCGTCAGTCCTTGTTTGGTTATATGGGAATAACATTAGGTCAGCCAGTGGAAGCACGTATATCATAGAGGAAAACAAGAATGAAAAGAAAAAATTGAAACGAAGACTAGAGAATAACCTTGCTTTCCGAGATTTTGAGACAACATGTGACTTGAAGTACTTGGATATTGAACCGGGCACATCCATGTCCAAAGTTTCATTATTTGAGTCAGCCAATCAAATCAGCGTAGCAATATTCAAGTACTCAAATACAGCAAAGGGAGTAGTCTGCATTAGAAAACCAGAAAAGAGATTTGACCGTGTGATTCCCCTACTGCTGTTATGTAAAGTCCACTTACCTGCACATGAGCAGACGAATAAGATGCCAGACTTGCATTTTGCATGTATATATGAACCAAGCAAGTTTTTTTACAATAAACACTATAAGGGCTATTGTCTGTACTGTGCCAACCATTATAATGATGTGGCTCATGTGGAAATGTGCCGCCAATGGCAATCGAGTAAAATTACTGTGCCCAAGCAAGACTTTTATAGCTTTACCGGCTTTGAACGATGTATAGATCCTCCTGTGTATTTCGTATTTGATTTCTTGTACGGAAACAAGAGCGGTGACCATAAAAAACTTAAATTACACGTAATAGGATATGGACTTGTTATCATTGGCTGCAACGAAGACATTCTCTTCCGTGAAGAATACGTCGGCGAAGATGCCGTTGGCCGTTTTGTGAATCTAATGCTCCTTCAATCGGAATTTCAAATTGACGAAATGGTCAGCAATCAACTTCCTCTGGTAACAAATAAGGAAGAAAGAGCATACGCAAAAAGCTTATCTACGTGTTACTCTTGTCATCGACCTTTTACCACCACAAATTATGTAACGATTAATCATCTTCACCACAGGCCGTTATCTCAGCAGCATGTTGTAGAAAATACATATCTATGCAGGCAATGTAACCTTTTACAATACCCTCGAAGAAAGATTGTTGCTTTTTGTTGTAATATCAAGTCAGGCTGCACCCCATATCCTGTCCTGTATTCAGGATAATCTTAGCGATCGATTTGTTTCGGCTATTCCATCAAATTCAGGCGAGGGATTTTTGTGCATTAGCCTTGGAAGACTACATATTTACGAGGCGAGAAATCACTACCAAGACAATAGCTTACATAATATTATGCAATCGCACCCAGAAGACGCGTTTGACTGGTTGATGAATATAACAAACAGTAAAGTACGACTTAAAATACTCTCGCAAGGCTTACCTTTCCCCACGTCACACGTATCGAGTGTAAATGAGCTGTATGACAAAACCATTGAAGAATATCCTGTATTTACCGACTTGCACAACATAACTGTTCATGACAACGTCCAGTCAGAGGCAAGATTAGCTTTCTCCGAACTCGAATGTAAAACCATGTATGACTACGCAATGTTTACGTTGCAAAGCAATGTTGTTGGTTTGGCGTCATGCCTTAGATACTATAATAAGTTTTGCATGAAATTCTTTGAACTTTCTCCGCTTCAAGATGTTACAAGTTCTGGGTATGCCTTCCATCTGGCACATTTCCTCTCAAGAGCTCATTATGAGCACTTAAAAAGCGAAGAAATAATCTCCATTGTGAGATCTCAAATGATTGGGGGGATTAATATTTCGTGTTGCCGCTTGGTTGAAAGTAAGTCAAGGCGACTCGGCGATGACGTCAACTGACGACGACCAAGTTGAGCTTTTATACGGTGATTGGTCAAGCCAATACTTGTCCATTTTCGGCAGTAAAGCTATGCCATTTAGAGGGTATAGATTTCTCACCGAAGGTGAGATGGAGCAGTTTAACGTGTGGGATGTTGAAGGTGACGAAACTACCTACGTTTGCTGTGTGGACATTTTTTATGACCCGAAAATCAAAGAGTTCACCAAGTGGCTACCTGTCATTCCATCAAAAATAGGCCAGGAGTACAATACAGATGGCACTTTGAATGATGACGTCATGCCAACTTATGGAGCAAAACGCGTGCAGCTTAATCAACTGGACAAGAGTAAGGTATTACTGACTCATTTCAACTTGCAAATTGGCGCTGAAATTGGGGGTGGGACTTAAAAAATACCACTATGTATTTTGCTACGAGACAAAACGTCAGTTTACACCTTTCATGGATAAGATAATTGAAGCAAGAAATAGCGGTATCCCTGTTTATTCAAAACTATCCAAATTCCTTGGAAATAGTTGTATAGGCTACTTTGGACGTAGAACGACAAACTACAAAGCAGAATTGTGCTGTAACTATAACCGCCTACAAAAGCTAATTAGCCAGGACTCGTTTCTAGACGCAGAAATAATTTCAGAGGATAGTTGCTTGGTGTACAGGACACACAAGAAGCAGCTACAAAGTAATAATTTACTTATTCTATACCACGTTCTATCATGGTCTCATCACATGATGTATTCAACCTATTATGAATCGCTTATAAACATTTTTGGTGCAGAACGATTGAGCCTCGCAATGGCTCAAACTGATAGCATGGTCCTACGCATAACAGGAAAGAATCCTAATGGCGATTCGTTTTATGATGAGGTGAAAAAGATTCCCAATGCTGATTTCTCGCGCGTGCCAGAGTGCATTAAGGAACTGCACAGCACAGAGAACAAGGACAAGCCTGGCTCTTTTAGAATTGAATCAATCTTTATCAAGAGCTTTGTGAGCTTACGACCAAACGTGTTTTCTTTTAAAGAATGTGACCCTAAAGAATGCAAGGAGCACCAGAAACCCTTTTGTGATTCTTGTTTCTTGGAAACAAACAAGGGAGCAAAGTCATCTCATCTATCACATGAGAGATACAAAAACATTTTGATGGGAAAAGCAGATGGAAAATATAATTTTCCAGCCATATACTGCGTGGACGGAGAGATTAACCTGATAACACGCCAGCGTTCCATTCGTCCTGCTGGAGACGATGATGATGACAGAGTTATGCTGCCTAATTTTGACACAGTTCCAATTGGGTATCAGAGCCTATAAATATGACCAGCAAACGAGTTAGTTTTGGTGTAAATACTTGTTATTATATTAAAGAGGAAGAGGGTGAGAAGGAGTATCGAATACATTACTGGAGTATTGTAGCATTAGATAGGTTTCGTTTTCAGGAAAGAATTTCTCAACTTTCCCCGTTAATTTCAACCATTTTACACCATGAACATCGTAAAAAAGTACAAGACCGAGTCTGTTCTTGGTCCGTTTAACTTTGCGTTACCAGCCAATAGCACGATACTTTGTTCGGGACCATCATCTTCAGGAAAAACATATTTGATAAAAGAACTAATTGATAACCATAAAACAGCTTTTCTCACTCCTGTTGACAAAATTATCATATATTACAAAAAGCTGGCAGCATCTCTATGAGGAAATACAAAAAAAGAATAAGAACGTGACATTTTCCACGTCACGACAGGAAACTGAAGACGCATTAACTGCCAATGAGCATGGACATTGCCTACTGTTGCTTGATGACCTGCTATTGGAGAGTATAAAAACGGAAAATGACTATGTCATTGACCTTATTACGCGGAGATCCCACCACGAAAGAATATCTACCATATTGGTTACCCAAGTCATCTTTGCAAGAAATTTACGACCAATCATTTTGAACTGTAATCAATTTATTTTTACCAGAACGCGCAACACGAGCCAGCTTAGCCATTTTTTCAAGCAAACCAATCCAAGCGACTGGAAAACAATGCTAGAAATTTACAATTACATAATGGATACAAAACCTTATTCGTATATGTACATATCTCATCACCCCGATATACCAGTTGATATATCTATACGAGATAGTGCGGTAGCAAAGCGAGGAACACGCGTATTTGCTATAAGATAAAGATGGACCGCATTTACATGCATCATGCATTTCTGCTAAAGCTTTGCAAGTCAAAATCATTCGGAAGGCTTGTTGACAATGCCACCCAAACGGAAATCCAGTCAATCGTTGACTGCATTTACAAAACAAATAAGAAAACCCTTGTAAATAAACTTATCAAAGCAAAATTGCTTAAAAACTTGAAAAAGCTTATAAAAAGGCATGAAAAAGTGATAAAAAGCATCATTTATCTTGTTCTCTCAGTCATAAGCAAGTGCACAATCAATTTAGTGTGTAAAAATGAAGAACGCTGACCTCTTTTACTTAGTACCAAGTGAGGAGTATACCGTGGAGGATAAAACACATATAAATAGCTATCGCTTCCTTGAAAACTACAGTCCACGGCAAGCTAAAAGGATCGAGAGGATTTTGCGTCACTTGGAAAAGTATGACATTTCATGGAATGTCTTTGGAATTTCAAATACAGTAGAGTTTAATACACCATTCAACTTGCTTGAATTTGTTAATTTTTCATCGTCACCAAAGGGAAAGCTACCTTTTATGTGGAAAAGCTTTCTGGAGCTGCTAAAGAGAACCCCAGTGCCCCACAAGTACCTAGCCAAAAAGATTGAGAGGCAAGTTACAAAGCAAAATGTCAAAAAAGAAAAGAATAATACATTACACAGACGCAACGATCAAAAGGCTTTACCGGAACTTGAATAATCCGGCAGGGTTGAGCTCACTTACAGAATTTTTAAAAAACTTGAAGGGAGGGAAGGATGTTGTTGAAATTGAGAAACAGCTCTCGAAAATCAAAGCATTCTCATTACACAGGCAAAGTCTACGAAACTACAAAACCACCACAATAATAGCAACGGAAGTAGGTCAGATTTACACAAGCGATATTTGTTTCCTTGTTGATCTCGCGCCATATAACAATAACGTGAAATACCTATTAGTTACGGTGGACTACTTGTCGCGTAAGGTCAGTGTCGTGCCCTTGAAGAAACAGCGTGGCATAGACGTAGCCCAAGGCCTAGAAAAAGCATTCAAACAGCTTTTCAAGAGCCCCAAAGAGTTGCTTACCGATTATGGCACCAATTTTGATGACCCACATACACGGGCTCTGTACAAAAAGTATGGAATTAATCACGTGAAAAGCAAAACTATTCGAAAGGCGGCGCTAAGCGAAATTTACATTAAGCATATCCAGTCTAAAATATATCGTCTATTATCGCTAAACAATACTAAACATTACTTGTCTAGTCTAGACAAAATTGTGGACCAGATGAACAACAAAGTACATCCAAAACTTGGGCTTGCCCCAGCTAAAATTGGAAAAAAGAATCAGGACGAGGCATTCTCAGCACTGTACGCTTCATTAGCATCAAAGCCACGCCCAAAGCAGCGATATTTTCCCGGGCAGTATATAAGGGTGGCTCGCCGTAGACTTGTCTTCAACAAAGGGTACAAAGCTGCATATTCTCCCAACGTGTTAAGGATAAAAGAAGTAAAACATACACTTCCCGTCGAAAGTTATATATTAGAGGATCCAAAGGACGGTTCCATTATTCCTTCTAGTTTTGTCCCTGACGAAATCAAACTAGCCTCACCAGAATGAAGTCCACGTATGAAGTAACACTGGCATCCAATGAAAACTTGGATGAGTTTCCCCACAATTGTAATTATAAATTCAGTAATGTATTGCCGAAGAGCTTCAACGTACGTGATTACCAAGTTGCATTGACAAGTGTGAGGTTTACTGACGATTATGAAAAACAGCCCACGATTCCCATACCTAAGAATGACTTGCCTTTTTTCAAGCCAGGAGAGGATGAAATTATTGCTACAGTGAGCAATTCAAAGCTAGTTAACATTGAGAAGCATGTACCTAGGTTTGACCGTTTCATTGCGCGCATGAATGCGGTGCTCAGAGCAAATGATGTTGGGTTACAGTTTAATGTCGTATCCGAACAAGGTGTTATTACTAGTCTTATAGCAGAACGCACTCCAAGGGAGGGATATGTCATTTTTATGTCTGGAAATTTGCCAAAAATTTTGGGATTCGAATCCTTTTCAAGGTTTTCACCAGGAAGGACATGGAGCTCTATGCCGTTGGATGTGGACTTGTTTGATAGTTTGCCAGAGGGCATTGTTGGAAGAGTCATAGAATCGCAATATAAAACAGAGATTCTTAAGCTTGATCAAGTTTACGGAAAACCAGAACTTGATGATTTGGTGCCTGATATTGCTCTTTTATTGAATGAAAAGGAGTTTAACGTTTCATTTTATCATAACGAGGAAAAACGTGCTATTGAGTACGATATCTTACCAGAATACACTGAAATTCGTCTTTCTTCGCGATTAAACGAATATCTGGGTTTACCTGCGTATTTTCGCTTTACAGGTCAAGGAACAGTGCAATTGAAACAAATTGCGCCTGTTTTTCAACAAGCCTACCTTGAGACGGTTTCTAGGTTAAAAAGTGACATTATTTTTGTAAACTGCAACATTATCGAAAATGACTACTTTGCAAACAAGTTAATACCATATTTGGCCATTATTGACCGAGAAGGAGAAGGGCTACAAGAACGAATTTTTCAGCCACAGAGATTGGTATATAAAGAGCTGTGTGCAGACCGTATAAGTGACATTACAATTTCATTGGAGACAGAAGACGGTAATCCCCTCCCATTGAGCAATACAGTTACAAGAGTTGGACTGCTATTTCGAACAAAAATGATTTAAATCATGAACACTGACGTAACTTGCACTGAAAACCGTGAATGTTTCATGCCTTCAGCATTACCAGACGACTTAAACGTTGTAAAAAAACCTAAGATGGTTAAAGCACGAAGACGAATCCGTAAAAAGCCTCAGCCTTTGATTGGAGGAAAACGTATAAAAAGGCGCAGTACAAAAGTAACCGTTAAGCGGGGTAGACGCAAAACAAAGACTCCTGTTAAAAGACGAGTTAAAAAACGCCAAAATGGACGGAAATAAACGCAAAGCTGCAGAATCAACCGAGCTACTGTCTATGCCAGCGTTTAAAAGGACGCTAGCACCCAGCAATGTCCCAGTCACAGATATTACCGCACTCAATGTAACGAAGGAAACCATTTGGCCTAGCTACCCGGTTGCATCATCGGGAGTCCTAGACTTTTTTATTAGTAGCAGTACGACGCATGTAACCAATCTGAAGTAATTCTTACCTGTATCTAAAACTAGGCATTAAAAAAGCCTCAGGAGAAGCCTTATCTGCGGGCAGTAACACCGCGTATGAGCCGCTTTTGATGAGCTGCGCCTTCCGAGGACTAGAGATTTACGTCAACAATACTCTAGTTACAAAAAACACAGCAAATTATGCATACACGACCTATTTTCATCGGGTTCTTTATAATAATGAAGCTGACAAGGTGACAAAATTGAGAGCTGAAGGGTTTTATTCAAACAATCATGAAACTGCCATTTCCGATTCCAACGAAGGATATAAGGATGCTAAAGAACTCTCAAAGAAAGAATTTATTGAGTTGTATGGTTTGATTGGGCATCCGTTGTTTGAATGCCATAAATATCTACCAAAGAACACCAATATTCGTATTCGATTGTTTCCCAGCAGTAACTCATTTTGTTTGGTTGGGAACGCAGGTTCGCCTACAAGTCCATTCACGGACATTGTTAAAATAGAGGAGAGCTTTATGGATGTGGAACGTATTCTTCTAAATTCCAAGATTGCTAGCATCATCGACCAGCAGGTGGGAAAGGCTGGCCGCCATGATATTTATTACAAGGCAAGAGATGTAATCAACTTTACCATAGCAGCA
>VICI01003732.1:0-12502 GCA_019593645.1 Akabosia matsudoensis
CACTTTATTATCTCTATTGTTTCTTTGTTTTAGATATTTCTTCGCAAGAATAAAGTCACGTTTATGACACCCATGCACACTTTGCTCCCGTGCCACCCTTTTATTAAAAAAAATATATATTAGTCCTTTCTTTTCCTGTCACGTTGCTTGAAAATCACATATTTTCGTAGGCACTTTGCACGTGGATGTGTTATTTATCCAAAAACTGTGATGGTTTTTTCATATGCAAGTCTCTTTTGTAGATAATCACAAGAAAAAGAGATAATTATTGTTGATTAAGTCACCGATAAAAATCTTCAGGTGTCCACCTCCACACAAAAAAAAAACTGTTGTTCAAGCGAAAACTTGAAATTACATGTAACCACCGGTAGTAATTTCCCTTTTGAAAAGAAGAGAAATGAGGCTAGTTTGCTATGTAAATTTTTGTTCTGTGCAGAGAAAATGAGTCTTGGGTGGGATTAGGATTCTTTCTTGTCTTGTTGAATGTTATCAGTATAATGACGATAATAATGGGATCATGATGATAGTGATTCGTGTTTGCACACAAGACTGTGTAATTCTATTAAAACAGTATTGAACTTGTGTTGGCCGATTGATCTCTTGACAAACAGGGGAAAAAATCCAAATTTTTATGTTGAAAAACCGGTGGTAGCTAGAACAGATTTATTTCTCTTTTCGAAGATGACCAAAATGGTTAATAGATAGATATTTTTATAGATTTGCTGTTCCTGTTTGAGAGAGACCTCCTCTGGTGGTAATCATGTGGGGATTTTTTTTTCTGGTGAAAATATTACTGCTCTTGGTTTGCAGGTCCAAATTGAAAAAAAAAGAAAAGATTTCTTTTATAATTTCCTGGTAAAATTGGTGAAGATCTGATGATATTGTTGAATTGTGAGTTGCATGCCGCCCCCGTTAGCAAACAGTGTATTTTCGCATGAGAAACTTTCTCACGATCAAACAAAAGCCGTGTGATATAAGGGCAGTATTATGGTTCACCGTGACATATCCGCTTTCCCTATCGCCTCAAACTTTGTATCGGTTTTTTTAGTAGTGATAATTTCCGCAAATTTTTTTAATACAGGAAAAAAAACGTAAAAAGGAGTTATATCCTAGACGTGTAGACGAAGATAATCAGAATTGTTTTTGTAGTTTTTGCTGAACTAAACAGTCTGCGCACGCTTTTATTCATTTCATACTCGTTCTTTTTTCCTGCTTTGCATGGAAATTAAGGAATATGACAGTTAGATAAATTACGTTGCACACACAAAAAAAAGTATGACGCTGATGCTTTAATAGGTCACTACTGCGAGCAAAAGTTGAACAGTTAATTTCGACGGATATTTTTTACGTGCACAACCACATCCACAAAAAATTGGCTTTTCTTTCTAACCCCTGGGCAGTTAGAACATTTTTTTTCCTTTCAAAGGCAAGCAGAAAACGTTTCTCTTGCTCAAGAGTGTAATGAAGACTCCAATTATGTTTGCACACAACAAACCGTCGCAACTTTCATTAAAAACATGAACTCTTCTCCTGCCAGCCACGGTTTTAGGTCTGCCTGCGGTAGAAGAGCAATTCCTAACGGAATCCGATTCATGAAGCGTTTGCGATGAATGTCAGCTTAACAAACACGCACAAAGAAACGCATGTAACACACCAAGAAAAAACGCTGTAGATCATCGGCCGATTTTTTGGCTTGGTGAATTATGAGACTTGTTTCTTTTTATAGAGATATTTGTACATAAGATAGAAGTTATTGGACGCTAATTGAGAAGCACAAATAATATTCAATCATGTGTCCATCCGTAACGTCCACAGAACAAATCCAATTTTCATGCAGGCGCACTATCACTTGTTATAAAAGAAGGTAGAGGATTTTTTGTCTTGGGCACAAAGATGAACTCCTCATGGGTAAACAGAAGAAGCACCGGTAATTTTCCTACAAGAAAATTAGGGTTCTTCTTAGAAACAACGCCTCCTCCCAAGGAACAAAATGTGTTGCTGGTGGTTTTTCAGTGTACAGCTGTCCAAAAGGTACTTTAAAATCTGATATATTATGCGTAGTACTTGTTGTTGCTTTTTTTCAACGCACGTTCCCACTTACATGCGTGGCTTTTCACAAGGATTTTCCTTTTTGTTCGTGCTCTGTCAACCGTCAAAATGAAAATGAGGCAGATACGTATGTAAATAGTAAATAGACAAAATGTGTATCAAGTTTTTTATGGACTTGTTGTAGAAGAAAATTTGAAAACGTGTAGTTGTGTAGGTAAGTAATATCACGAGGATACAAAACCACCGGAAAAAGGAGTCGTAGTATTTTTTTATTGTTTAGACGAGCACCCAACTTATTTGTTCGTAGTTGCTAAACGTGTCTGATAAAAAGTAAGTTAAACAAAAGATAAGCTCCGTCACATAGTGGAAATTATATCGGTGGGTCTGTGAATAGCAGACTAATCGCTCGTTTCCTTTCAGCCGGAAGGGTTTGTATGATTATCACAATATTAAAAAAGTCTTCTTTTTTAATGATGATGATTAATGTTTGCATTTGACAATTTTTTGTATTCTGATTGTGTAAACGGCAGCACCAAAAGTCTTTGATTGAATATTCGCAATGGGTTTTCGAAAAACGTCAGATAATTAGGTAATCCCGTCGGTTGGTTTACTTCTTCTTTGAATTCAAGATGACAAATTTGAAGGTAATTTTCGATTTGCAAACTTTCAATTTCTTGTTTTGATTTGCATTATACATTCTTTTTGTTACAGTGGCTTAAATCCGATCCTCACGTTGTCTCCCTTGTCAAAAAATTCTATTTTTATTTGAGTTAATGTTTAGAAATTGACACGTATGAGCACTTTCAATGCATGCGTGGTGGCCACTTGAGTTTTCTTCTTTTTTTTATTTACGTTCAAAAGCCCCCACCATGTGCAACGAATCTATTCAAGTTTTGCCCCTTCTTCTTCTTCAATAACAGTCCAAAATGTCATCTAATTTTACTGGTCTTCCTCGTCATCCTATTTATTATTAGTTGCCATTCATACAACCGTGACAAAACTGTTCAGAACAGAGTCAACTTTCTACTTCACTTGTCACCACAAAACAACGCACACACAAATCGCAGAGACGCAGTCACGCATGAAATTGCAGTGGACACAGTCTATAATTTTTTGCACTGATGGGACATCACGTATTATTATATGACTGTTGGTGCAAAATATGATAGTATCATCACTTGCACTACAAAAAAAGAATATTTATTATTACTTCATAATGACAGCCTCTGTGAGAAAAAGAAAGCAAGTGAAAACTTCCGTACACACACTTGGCTATAATTTTGTTTTGCTCTACAAATAAAACATGTTACGTTTTCCCAGCAATTTTCGCACTTAAAAATTGTTTGACCGCATTTGATGTTTGATCACTATCATATTTTATTGTAGTTATTTTGTGGCCAAGATTTATCTTCTCTCGCAACAGTCAACTTGATTTTCGCACCCCGCGCGCTCTTCCAAATGGCGCAGGACCGCAAACACAAAATCTTCGTTTTTTTTTCTTGACAATAAAGAAAATTACTGATTATTTCACACTGTGGCCTAAGGATTTTTTATTTATTTCTGCTTTTCTGCATACTATGATTATTATCTGCAGTCGGTACTTGGCGAAAACTGGGTTTTCACAAAACACATCCTGAATCGGGTGTACAGAAAGGCTGACCGAGAACGAGCCATCATCACACTCATTCTCTCAAGCCACCATCATTTTCTTAGCACAGACACACACTACCACACACACAAAAAAAATTTATTCACGAAAAAAAACAGGATTTTCTCCGACAAGAAGATTTCTTATATACTATTTTTCTGTATCCTCCTCCTCCTTGTGAAGAAGAAGAATCTTCTTGAGGCACTACGACAAAATAAATATATATTGTATTATACGACAATGTGTGGATTGCATAGCGAAAAAAAATCAGCATACATATCAAAGCCCAATAAGAGAAGAAAAAAAACCCGTAATCTATAGATACGTAAGGTATTCAGAAAGATGTTGGATACTTTTCTGGTTGGTATATTGCATGCTGATCACGACAATGATTACTTGCATTACAAGAGCTAGACTGTAATCATGATTCTTTGTAAGAGTCTCTGCTTTGCTACGAGGTAGCGCGTATTTTATTCCTGGGACGGGACAAAATAATATTCCTGCACCTGAGAAAAGCGTACCTAGCAAAAACTATAATAATTTTTGTTTGAGATTGGGCTATGCAATAAATATCGATAATCTTTAAGAGACGATAAAACTAGTGTGGATATGATACACAGTTTTAAAAAAAATGTGCGTGCCATGAACACAGATGGCTTTTGATCGTTAAACTTAACAAAATGGAAATTGTTTTAGCAAGTCAAGTGTACCGCAAAGGCAAAACATGCGACTGCATGCAAAAAACAAAAAAAACTCGCAAGTATTATATGAGGTGTCAGGGATTATGCATATTAGTTCGGAATTGTTTAGGAACTTTTTTTCTAAGGCAAAGATTGAATACCAATACTTACCAGAGGCAGCAGAAGAAAAATGAATGTTTTGCAACCGATAATATTTCTGTTATAAAGTGCACAGTCACTTGGAAAATATGAATATGCTGAGGAGAGGCAGCAGCATTCTTACCTCTGCCACTGATACTCGTTGACTGACGAATGCTATCGTGAAGAAGAAAAAAAACGCTCACTTGTTGCACAGCAAACAATAAAAAGAAGGAAAAAAAAGAATGGATACATGGACCAGGGATAGGTAAAAAAGAGCAAGATGAAGAAGGACAAGTAGCAGCAGCAGCATAAGGTAAAGCATTTCACGTGTATTAATATGAACGTGCTTAATAAACAAGGAAGAAGATGGAAAAAAACGGTCGTTGGGTTGTTGAACATACTGTAACGAATAATATGACTGTCATCTTGAGAGGTATATATAAAAAAGGAGAATACATAAGATGCAGGTTTACTTGTTACAAGTCTAAACATACAAGTTCATCAGCTTTTATAGGTATAATAGGTAAAGTTTTTAATAGGTAACGAACGATATAATATGCAAGAATACATAAGATGCAGGTTTACTTGTTACAAGTCTAAACATACAAGTTCATCAGCTTTTATAGGTATAATAGGTAAAGTTTTTAATAGGTAACGAACGATATATAATATGCGTGAATGAGCTTTTTGAAAAGAAAGGAAAAAAAAACAGAAGTACGCTTTCCACTACGATATTCGATGAAGAAGAAAAATATCAGTAATGCCTTGGGGCAATTTAAGAAGTAAGCACATGTAGGCACTTTATTTTTAGGATGGGGTACAAACTGATACCTCTTTTACGTTTATGACTGGCATGTCTGTTCAGTCTGCCGGACGTAATGGAGCTGACGCTGGATGTCAAATAAATGTGGCGACTATCATCGCATAACTGATCTGGAAAATGATGGAACGGTTATAAAATTCTCAGTGAGTTCTAACCAAGAATTAACTGACTTATAAATGAAATCTAGCCAATATTGGGTGGTCAGTCGGTTTCGACTTGAATGCACGGTTGAAACGGGCAATCCTCGTCTATTTTACCTATTTACGGTCTCGTCCTAAAACGGTGGTCCTTCGATTGAACGCTGACGATTTGTCTGTTATTTAAAGACACCGTTTTTCAGTACAGCTATAAGGATAAGAAACCGTGTTGTTTCGTGAGTACCCGATCATTCTAAGATGAAGCGTTTCTCTTCTTTTACGTTGATCATGTTTATTGCTCCGTAAGTGTAAATGACAAGCGTTCACAATGATACGGCGTACCCTTTGCACTATTGCATACATAGATAATGTATTTTCTTTAGGTGGTGTTCTTACTTTCTACCTCATCAAGTCATGATAATAATCATAATTTAAACGTTCGTAATTGCTATAGTCGGTAGTTCATAGGCCATGAATGTGTAAACAATGCATTGGTATACGCTATGGTATATACCTATACGCGAATGAAAAGGTGTAGTGTAAGGTATATATTTTCGATTTACAATTTATTATGGCATTTTATAACTGAATATTCATTAGGACAAAGCGGATTTGAGGTGTTTCTGCATAAATTAGATTTTCTCGAATGACATGAGCAGGTATCGTATAAGGCCGTGAGGTATATCACTTTTTGTCACGGCTTCAACCAGATGCTTCCAAGTAAAATGGTCATTAAACACGGTGCTTAACTGTGACATTGATTTGGCAGATGTGTCGAAACGAATCCAACCTAAATTTAGTAAAAATCCTAACGCTTCGGCTGATATCCAGTGTCCAAAGGGCGGTCACGGAGTTATAAGTGACCTTTCCATCGGTAGCATTATTTATCAACATTACCATTTTTGAACTCTCTTCTTCTTCTTCTTCGTCTTCAAGTCTCGCATTGCACGTTCATTACTCACAAATCATTTACGGTAAGCTACTCTTGAAACTGCGAACCCGATCGAGACACGCATCAAAGCTAATGACAAGCCATAAACTATGTACGCTTTGATTGCATTTTTTAAAAGAAATAAATTAATCATCAGGAATAGTAAGGATTGCAGATGATGAAAAGAAAACTCGCGTTTTTACATTTCATACCTGCTCTAATAGCTTCTGTTGATGACTCGGTCGTGTTATCATCATTTTCAACAAGTGTCCGATAATCACACATTTTTTTCGTCGAAAAAAAGCTAAAAAAGGATAACAGCAATCCCCACAAGAACCTGAACAAACTTTGTTAAAATAAAATACTGATGGCGAAGAACCGCGAGTGCGCTCGCCTCATCATCGTCATCCCATTACCTGTATCTCCACAACAATATCTAGGTCGCGTTTTAATGACCACTTTAAATCTCACACTGCGGGGCCGCGAAACAAAAGACAACAATGGCAAACTCTTTAACATCAGATTCGGGCAAGATCACATGTGGACGCGAGGACGATAATGAATCTAGTCAGCCAGAAATAAAAAATTAATGCTATACAAAATGGAAAAGCCATACGTTTTCGAGCCTTATCTTTCAAAAAGAAAAACCGTTCCTCGTGTCTGCGTCGCGTATTCGATAACAAGAGCGCCAAATAAGCAAACCCAGACGTCTTCGCAAAAGAAAATCAAAGTGGTCTTTGGTAAAATAAAAATCAGGTCGAAGAGAAGAAGAAAAAAAAGTATTTTCAAAAGATAGAGTTTCAAAGGTAGACGTTTCGGTATGCGCGATCGTGAACATAGCGAACCGTGAACGAGGACCGACAAGATGGGTGAACAACACAGCACACATATTTTGCTGATTTTTCGATGATGACGTTTGAAAATCAATTTCAAAGGTGATTACCCACTCAAATAATGTTTGGCAATGGTCATAGGGTATTATAATAAAAAAGACCAAAGTGATGGGTTTTTTATTATGTGCATGTACAAAGCAATTTGGAATATTAGCGTTTCATGTGAATATATATCTGGGACGCCATGTCAGGTGTCTCTCATCATTGGGCCTTATAAAATAATCCTCTTTTGCTTGCAGTTTGTCGAAGAAGAGATAATTTGGCTGTTGAGAAAATCAAGGAAAACTCTTGTTCCTCTTGAAAGGTTTTTATCTTCGTTTTTACTTCAGCGTTCAAGATGACAGTTGAGTGTGTTCTCTTGTATGCTTCACAATACAACGCTGCATACGCTTGAGTCTTGGAAATTTTTTTTTAGCGTGCAACACTAAATAATATGATAATGAGGGAAGGGAACTTTGCATCAACTTTCAAAAGATAGACTCCAATTTTCCTATTCGAAAAGAGTTTCTTCAGTTTATTATTTGTCAGTTTATAAATATGATAATCCGTCCGGGGGAAATGCTGCAGCCATCAGTTTGTAAATGACGACAAGACACTGACTGATTGTTTTGGAAAAACAATGAACACAAATGCACCACTGACTTCTGCAGTACCCATGTTCAAAGGAAAAGTGCGGATGGTTAAATACCTCGCCTAGATCTGCTCTGATGAAAAATCCCCATGAGTGACCAATAGAAAAAAAGATATCATTGATCATCATCCATCCTCTCAGTTCATATTTTGCTTTTGACAAGAGAAGATAAATAGGATTCTGTAAAGGTAGGTATTTGTGTCAGCGAAAAAAAAATCTCATGATGATATGAAAATTGTTTTGCATTTTTTTTTCTTGTTCATGTTGTTAAAGAAAGCCACAAAAAGAGTTACGTCTACGATTGCATCTGCCTTAAGTAGACGTGAAAATCTTTTAGTAGCGGACACAGAAGTGACATTAATTTTTAAATGATAGCTTTTTTCCTGGTTCACACGAAACATTTTTATGGCACCTTGTGAAAATCAGGAAACAGCTACAAAAGTACACCATGAGATAATGTAGTTTTTTGGCCACTATGCATCCATCCGCTTCGGATGTCTCACTTAAATCCGACTTGGAAGACGCAACAAGTAAAAAGGGTTCTTTGTTCAGTCTCTTCCCTGCGAACTGATGGTATCTTTGTAACTCTGCAGAGATGTGTTTGCTCTGTCAGAAGATGGGAATCTTCTAAGAAGTCGCCTGATATATTAAGTGCATACGCTTGACTACTACTATAAAAATTAGAGAGCAAATGAGCTGCGTCGTTTTTATTTTCATTCCCTGTGAACAACGCAACAAACAGCTTTGTTGTACTCTACCATATTTTTGTATGCAGATGAGTGTCAATGTTTTCTTGTAAAGGATGCCCACAGGGAAGAGAATGTTTTTTTTCGTCTTATAAATATGTCCGGAGGGTAAGGAAAAACATATATTCTTAAATACTCACTAACACTGACTGAAATTAGCCAGCCGAAAGTTACTTGTTGCACTCCACACAGACACTATAGTCATAAGCTTAGAAAGTAGGTAGATGTAAATGAAAATGAATAAAAAATGATAAGTAAAAGTATAGCTAAAGTGATTTGTTTATAAAGTAGAGAGGTAGCAAAATAGCAATGTGGAAAATGCACTGAGATCACCACACAGCATGTGATATTGGAGGATGTAGAGATGCATAGCAAGAAAACATTTTACACGGTAAATACGCAGTGATATAAAAATATATATTTTGAGATGTATTTAAGAAAGATTTTTTTTAATATTGTGAATGATCATGATAGTAAAAACTCGTACTGTTTCTTTTCTCTCTCTTTTCTTTGTTATCTATACAAGCTTGTGATTAGTTAGAGGAAAAGCCATTTGGGAAGATGAGATGCAAAAGCTTTTGACTGAGGTCGGATGGTCGCCTATCTTTGCTGGTCGGAGTATGCCATGGCATGCCTGCCCAGCCTAGGCCTTAACAATCACAAGTTTTTTTGTTTTTTTTTTATCTTGAAGCAATTCTTTGTTTCAGGTTTTTCAAGCGCACAAGGTAGATTTTGTTGGATTTTGGAAGGCTTGGTCATTTACGTTTCTTAATAGCAGCTCCATTTACCATACTTGGTTCATAAGTAGCACTATTTAAACATGGTTTCAAGTTGCGTTTTCTGGCTACTAGAAGCACACATTTTTATACCTCAAGACGTAAGTACTCACGAAGAAAAACAGAGGAAAAAAAGTGTCTTTTATTATTACACACAAGTCATTTTCCATCGCCCTCTTGATCTTGTCCAATTTTCATGTTGTTTTTGTAGCCTCTTTAAAAGATGACCCTTTATATCGTCAAAAACGCAATAAAACCAAGCCAAGAGACCACGTCAAGTTTAAACTCATATAGCCTGTTCTGGGTAAATAGACCCTTCCCATTTCAACCACATCATGATCTTAAAAGCTTAGGGAAAAAAAGACGAGGATCAACTTTTTTTTAAACACCTTCTCTTGCAGTTTTGTAGATTTTTAAGAGATTCTTTTTTATCCACGGGCATGACCAAAGATCACAGGAAAATGTGATAAAAATCCACATTAATGAAACCCTGTCGCATTTTTATAAGATAGCTTTCACGAACTTTAAAACAAAAATGTATTAAACAAAGCAAAAATATTCTCTGTGGCAGCATATGAACATTAGTGTAAGGCGAGAAGTCGAAAGTAAGTAGGATATCGCATCTTCGTCTCCAACTCCATCAAGTTTTACCGTAAGATGCAAAAGAGATAGACAAGTAAAAAGTCTTCGTGTACACCATTTCAGGTAGATGATGATGTGGATGGGTTTTGTTTTCTGTTTCAGTTTCAGCTTTGTTTTCCTCTCGCGTAAAAACATTACTACAACAAGTACACTGTACATACCTTGTTGTCTTGTCGAGGAACTTGTGTTCAGGCCTAGAACCGTTTTCTCCTTCCCGAAGCTATGTATTCTACAGGTTGGACGCTAGTAAAAATGTTGAGCCAAAAAGATGATCAATGTACGTATAATTTTGTTTCAATAGGATCTTTATATAATGGCAAAGATCCGTGAGACTTTTGTATAGCAGCAGGCCCAATAGGTGGTACGTTTTTCGCGAATGAACATTTTTTTTGTGCAATGCTTTTATTATGCTGGCGATCGTTTTTACGTTTCGTATGGCTCCTTATCTTTAGCTAATTTGTTGAGATCTACCATTTTACCGGGGATTTTTTCCCCTGTGTGCACGGCGATGACTAGAGAGAGATGTGTGTGACGTTTAATATGCAGAGTACGCAAGAATTACTTGTTTGTATGCAAAGATGACAGCCCATAAACCAGTAAAAGCAACAAGCTCTCCCATTATAATATTTTAACTGTCGCCGTGAAGAAAAGAAGTACGAAAAGGCAATTAATTTTTTTTTTGTAGCTGCAGCCTTTGAGTCTTGCAGATATTTTACTCGCTGACTATGTGAGACTAACGATTATGATGATACTGATGGTATCATTATTACCCGTGTTATTACTACATATATTTCGGATGATGGCCAACATAGATGTAAAAGAGAGTACAACAAAGTTGTAGATAATACTTTCTTTCTGAAGCAATGGTGCCTGCTGATAAATAATGGCCGAGGTGGATGATGATGACGATATTACCAATGCAAAGATGCAGATTTTTTTTCAGATAGGATCATAATGATAGTGTTTTTCTGGCAATAAAGTTTGCAGGGAGATGACGGAGTAGTTTAGGAGAGTGACGTTCGATGACCTCCTGGGAAAAATAACGGTCGAAATTATCTTTTTCTTATTGCTAAAAAACTATGGACCAAAAGGACTACAAAAACAAGATAAAAGCAGTTTAAAAAATAATAATTGAATGTAGGTACGCATGAAAAACGAAAAAAAAAACAATTTTAGTAACCTACAATAGGCATCGTGAATTGACTGGTCCACATTTTCAAAAGCCCGTTTAGGTATGCATCTGTGCAAGAAAGAAGTTGTATTTTGCAGAATAACCAGCTTGGCTTGTTCGGTCAAGGTAATATTTCTTCTGCACGGGAAAAATTTAATAAAGTGGCTAAAAGGAAATAAAACGTGGTTTTTATTTAAAAAATGGGTAAATGTGAAGGGTTTCACGTATGAAAAGTCGTAGGTTTGGTCGGTCAACAAGTTTAATTGTTAGTGTGATCTCTGTTGTACGTTTTCGTGCAGAAGCCCATCAGGGAAAATGATAAATTACACTGTTTTTCGAAACAGAATCCGTGGAAAGTGCCAACTTCCACGATAATTTAATTACTAACAAGCTTGAAAAATAATATGCACAAGATCTTTGTAGTAATTATTACCTTAGGGTGGATCAACAGAAAAAGGTAGTGTACGTCCTACTATTATGTACCCATTAACAAGCACAATCTTGACTTGAATCCTTCTTGGAATTTGATAAGACCCAGTTCACAAGGTATGCGGATGTTGATTTGAATCATAAAGAAAAGTATTTGAAATTGACAGGAAGAAAAAAGAAAATTGTATTTTTTTTCAACGAACACGAAGATTCATATTATTCAGGAGTATTCGAAGATGAACGAAACGAACATGATACTCCGCGGCAACTCCCAGTCGAAAATTGACTCTAATGATAAGGGATTTTCGCGTCCTGATTGTGATTACTACTTGCTTTGTCACCCGGTGTTCTTTATGTGTGCTGTATGATTAGGTTTGGTAATCAGAGCTTCTTTTGCGTCAATGCACACAGTTTTCTCAATTAAAAACTTTCCATTTAAGGCGGTCCCCCAAACGAGATCATCAAATTCTCCTTAATTTTTTCTCTCTTTTGCTCTTGTTAAACGCATTTTCTCTTGTTTGCTTCTTTAAAAATGTAAATAGGCAATTAACTAACAAAAAGAACAGACAATATCATGCATAATAATAATACTATTTTTTTGCTGAACTCTTTTTTCATTTTTGAGTTTTGCGCAAATGGAAAAAAAAGAAAATCAAGTAGCTATGTACAAAAAGAGCATCTCATGACAAATACGGATAGTCTAGAGCAATCAGTGCAAACTCACGTTTCATTAAAAAAACCAAGTATTGTATCGTTTTTTCTTCTATATTTGCAATACTAAACATGCCAAAAAAGAGATCAGAAG